>JBBPPF010000042.1:0-44508 GCA_038091815.1 Leccinum obscurum | reverse complement strand
CCGATTGGTTGGTCAATATGGCATCATGGAACCCTGTAGAAAGGTATGGAATGTGTAGGTAATCCTTAGCGTGTAAACCGGAGAAGCTATGGACTACTAATCGTACAAGAGAAAAGACGAGTCAATGAAGTCGCATTGAGACAACAAGATGGATAATGGAAAAGAAAGAATGGGGGGTTCTCTATGAATCGTAACAAGGACCATGGACCATGCTGGATTTGATTGTTTTGAAGAGGAGAGGCTGTGTCTCTGGATCAGGCCCACGTGCCCAAATAACAGAGTCAACATCGGCAGGGGAAAGTAATTTGTATGGTTGATCAAGAAAAATAAGCATATGCATATGTGGCAATCCATGTTTCTGGAACTCTATGGTGTAGATGTAAGCTGCAACCTTTCCCAATATTTTCTGCTTGTAAATGTAGTCAATAATTGCAGATTTCTTCATGTGAAATACTCTTGCAACTAAGTCTGGCTGGTCAGAGGCAGCCTGTCCAGGAAGGAGCTTGCATTCAATCTTAGGTCATTGAGGATTGCACGTGACAGTCATGAAAATATTGATTTTCTTGAAATATCGAGTGAGCACCAAGCCATCCTGGTAACACTGATACATGTACCATGGGCTACCTGTTAAAGATGAAGGTAGGACAATATGTTGTCCAATCTCATTAAGATCAAATTCCTCATTGCCAGCTCCAATAGCATCTTCAAGGCCACTGTAAAGAGATGAACGAAGCTTTGATTGATTGTGACGAAGATATGCAAGGCAGTTCTGCTCAGTCGAAGCAAACATATCCACCAAATACTGTTGGAACAGTGCTCATCCATGGAAGAGTGTCGAGTATTGATGATGGTGAAGGAAGAGCTGATATGCAATGTAGCAAATTTGAGATAGCTTCCTTTCTTCAGATTCAGGTTTGTTGGGTTGATGAAGGCATAGATCCCAGTGCCACCCATCTTCACCATAAGGGAAAAAGAGGATATAGTGGAGGGTGGCATATGATTGGTGTCCTTTGCTGATCTGCTGTAGTCCACCACCTTGATGATGCAGTACAATATCACGGGATTCCATTGCCAGGGTTCTTCCATCAGGGATAATTGCAGCAATTTCACCAATGGTAGGAAGGTTGTAGCGTCGATGATCGTGAGTAGGGTCAGCCAACAAACAGATGGTAATTGGGGAGTCCTCAGGATATTGCTGGAGTAATTGATGTGCATGATGGAATAATTGTGCATATCGATGGTTCACCGTTAGCATGTCCTGCAGGTTTCACATGATGTGGGGATCATATATATATAGTTGTGCATAAACAGGCTGGGTGCCTGCAGGTGGTATAAGCTGCCCCATGTGATGACAGAGTTCTCCATGGACACAAAACACGTATGGACCACATCCATCATTGATCCCATGATCAACCTGAACTCCCAATGAAGTGAATGCCAAGGCAGCATTGTACTATTGGATGTTCTTCTGAAACACAATGGTCTCGGGTGTTGCACCGTCTAAAAGTGTTTTCAGAGTTTGCAGAGACTTGTGAGGGATGGGAATTTGAACTTGATCATGGTTGCAACACAATCCAAACAGTGGATTGCGGTTAGAGGATATCGAGATAGCAAGCCTCGATTGTGGAGCGCAGTAGCCTAGTAGAAACTAAGAGAAACAGTGGGAGATACTCACTGTTAATAGTCCTGAGGGAACGAACAAGGTAAAAGGTATTGCGAGAGGGTGGTGCTTCGAGCAAGAGCTTAGATATGAGAGCAATGGAAGAATAAGTCAAAGACTCGTGATTATCCTAGAGCAAATGCTTCAGGTTTATATATGATACAGAGATGTTTGTATCTATATATATATGTCTCCTATAAAAGGGAAATAGAGATAGAACTCTATGGAATGTCAGAGAAGGATGATGAAGGTATGAGTCATCCACAGTAAGATACTGTTATCGTCCAATGGCGTTAAAGCCTTATCTATGTGATGAGTAACACAAATAGCGTAAGTAAAGATAAGAAAGATAAGTGATAAGTGAGTCATATCAGTGAGTCATAAAAATGAGTTATGATTGAGTCACAACGTGTCACAACGTGTAACACGTCAGAATCATGTATGGATCAAAACGAATCCATGATTTTCAACAGAGGAAGATGCAAGACGTTCGGCCATCCAATGTAAAGCTTGACACCGAGAACAAACTACATTCATAGAACCGAGGTTATGATGGTACGGTGGTTCTGCATAAGGGCAATGTGCCAGAGGTGGAGGATTCTCAGGCTGAACTCCCATTGTGGGATGTTGTTGCTGCAGAGCTGCCGGTTGAGGTGGTGCGTCAGGTCACCTTTGTAATGGTTGAGCTTGAGCAGGAGGTTGAAGTGGTGCATGAGGTTGTGGTTCTAATGGCTGAGCCTGAGGGGCAGAATCCTGTCTGTATACTACTGGCTGTGGGTGCTGCTGGACTGAGAGGACAGATCACCGGAATGCTCGAAGAAGAGAGCCTAAGGAGCAAACGAACCTTGAGCTTGAGCCCTCTCTTGTCGTTCCCGTTCTCTTCATCTGCACTGTACAAGAGAATGGCGCTCGTGGGTCGTCAACCCGTCTCATGAACCTTCAGCAATCTCTGAATCTGCTCAAGGCCGTTTGGCTGGGATTGATGGTTGTCCACTGGCATTGACATTCTGTGAGGAGCTGAAGAAATACAGCTTCTGCTTGAGCACCAGATGGCAGGAAGGCAGAAATGGAAACTCATGGAACAGTGTCATTCATGGCTTTGATGAATAACGAAGCTGGGAACGACCAATAGCAAGATGGCGCACTGGACATGCAAGCTTTTGTTTCTTCACATGATAACACCAAAAGCATAAAGTGAACTGACCAGTGAGAAGAAAGAAAAAACACAGCATTGGCATTACACCATGTGGCATGTCGAGCCAATGAGAAAGCAAGAATAAGATTGTGTTGAGCCAATGAGAGAGCTAGAATTGTGAATTCTCATGCAAGACATCTTATAATATAAGATAATCAATGTATCTAGTATATATAGCTCAGTTCATAGGACTGAAATGTTAAGGGAGTTTTACCTGTCTTTCTACCTCACAACAGAAAACACTAAGAGTTTTCTCATCTACTTAAGAGATATATTCAACAACTCTATATGAGTTTGTTTCATGTCTCTTCTTAGTATATTACTAACAAGTAGATATCTAAGATGTCTGTTCCTCTACATATATACCTATTGGTATTAGAGTGAACTTACCATTATGGATAGACATCCTAATGAGAATGATTGATCACTCAATTGATCATATAGAGCTCTATTGAGCTTTATCTATAAGATATTAGACTATCTCTATATCTTAATAGAATGTACTCTAATCTACACCTGTAGATTAGAAGATGAATAACTTCATCTATACATATATAATATTCTTTATCAAGAATATATAAAGATTCCTATTATATAATAATAGTGATTTACCTTATTTAATAATCATCCTTCAGTTGTTATTAATAAGATATAGTTATTCTTTCTATATATTTTATTGTATATAAGAATTACCTATTACTAGACCTGTAGGAGTTAGTTAATGGTATATGATACATTTCTGTCATATATCATACTTCCTATCACAAACTATTGATAGAGACTAACATAAGTCTAGATATAGAGAATAAATGATATTATAGAGATTGTATTGACCATTCCTCTGCCTCATAACTTGATTCCTTACTCATTATTCCTCATTCACTGGATGTTACATGGTACAATTTCTATAACAATCAGCAACTCACTATGTGATGCAGTTCCCAACCAACATCCCAAACTTCTTTGAGTTCTCCGGTACTGCAAATTGGTCTTTCCAGGTGGGGACATTGCTGAAGATCAATTGAGCAATTACATTCTGGATGGCAGTCTTGTCCTTGCCCGATGGTCACTCTGTAGTGGTGGTGTGGTCTGCCTTGTTCTCTGAAAAGTGAAGGCAACCCTATCCACAAAGGACTATGGCACCTCAACAAGGGGACAGAGACTAGGAAGGGGATGGGGACTGTATAGGTTAGGGGAATCCAACCAGAACAAGACTGGCTTGTTCGGTCGCTGCATTCAAGTATTTATACTACGGGTACATGCGCACAGACCAGCTTAGGGCCGGTCTGGATAAGCTGTGTTAACTATATATGGTTAAGTGTTCAACGGGTGCTACCAGGATAAGTCATGTGACCTATGGCTGTGCAAGTCACGTGACTTGAAAAAGTGAAAAAGTGAGGAACGAGAGGTGAAGTATAAAAGTGGTCACGTGATGCTGACTAAGCAGGTCACGTGACTGCGAAAAGTGAAAAATGAAGAGATTTGTAACAAAAAGAGGACTGCACAATCGGCACTGTGTTTCTTCAGCCAAGCAACCAGGAGATCTGTTTGATGGTTAGTCCAGTGAATTATGAACTGGGCAGCACTGGTGGGTTGTGATGATGAAGCATCAGATGGGGAGGGTTGATGATTTGCTCTAGTACTACTACCGGCACCTCAGCCACAGCGGGCTCTAGTGAGCTTGGGTATCAAGATAGCAGGTCTCGATTATGGAGCGCAGTAGCCTAGTGGGAACTAAGAGAACAGTGGGAGATACTCACTGTTTATAGTCCTGAGGGAATGAACAAAGGTAAAGGTATTGCGAGAGGGTAGTGCCTCGAGCAAGAGCTTTAGATGTGCCAGTGGAGTGATGGAAGAATAAGTCGAAGACTTGTTATTGTCCTAGAGCAAATGCTCCAGGTTTATATACAGTACAGGGATGTTTGTATCTATGTACATATGTCTCCTTTGAAAGGGAAATAGAGATAGAACTCTATAGAATGTCAAAGAAGGATGATGAAGGTATGAGTCATCTGCAGTAAAATACTGCTATCGTCCAATGGCGTTAAAGCCATATCTATGTGATGAGTAATATGAATAGTGTAAGTAAAGATAAGAGATAAGTGAGTCATATCAGTGAGTCATACATTGTAATGAGTCACGATTGAGTCACGATGTGTCACAGCATGTAACGCATCAGAATCATGGTATGGATTGAAATGAATCCATGATTCTCAACATTGGGAGGGGGTGGGGCCTGACTCAGTGGGAGTGGTTGGTGCCAGTGGGTGCCAGGAAGATCCATCAATGACTGGGAGGACCTGTGGTCGATCCAGGCTGAGCGTCATCATGAACAGTGTACTGGCATGATAAAGTTTGGGCTCTGCCCGAATTTCAGGGTAACACTGACTCTTCCATGCTCTTCCAGGTCCATTTTCAGAACCAGTCAGAAGCTGTCAGAAGGCCCTCTGACTCAGCTGTGAGTTTGGCTTATGTCAGATGAAATGATGAAAATCTTGGCCATGTAACATGTCACACGGGCTGATGTGACGAATGAAAATTTTGGTAAACCTTGTCACGCGTCACATGGCCCGACGAATCGATCAAAATGGTACAGTAGTCTTAAACGGGTATATCTTCAGATTAAAACCAGAGCTGTGATGTGTCCTCGTGTGATTCTTGTTTTGATCCTATTTTTAGTAGGTACTAATCAGACCATAATTTACCAGATCCTGCTGGAAAGTCACTTCCCGCAGTGAATGATAGGGTGTCATGGGACGTGATGCTGGGCATCATGTGTCAGAAGTTATTGTTCACAATCATGTTTGATGCCGCCCTAAGCTCCATAAGCTTAACTGTTAGGCAGCCTCAGACAAGCTAAATTCCTTCTTCTTCATCCTCGTCACCCGATACCTCTGCATTTTCCTGCCCGACCTTGGCCATCAGCTGTGCCAAATCTTGTTCTTCCGTTTCCGAAACTGCTTTCGGCTGCGACGAATTCTGAACACCGATACCAGTAGAGAACCCAATGACTTACCTTCATTTTGACGACCAATGCACCTCCTTGTGACTCGATCGAACCCTGTATAGATTCGATGGCGCGGTCGAGGCGGTCGAGCGCAACAAACTACAATAAGACGTATGTCAGTGTCTTGGCTGTCGCCCATCCGCATATACTCGTTACCTTGTCTGTCGCGTTTGTGCTCAGTACGTACAACGGCGGAGCGACTAACTTGGCTTTGATCGGTACAGTTTCGTTGCTCTCCTTTTCGCCTGCCCTCAGCGCTCTCTTGATCGCATCGATGCCAGCCGGCGTATAGCAAGTCAGTTCAATGTCCGCCCGAAGTTTGATGGGCTGGGGCGTGAGCCGTCGGGCGATTGTGCTCGTGAGCGTGGTAACGGTACCAGGTGTGGGTGGGTTGGCAAGCGAAGAGAAAACTGTGTCTTGTTCGCTAGACACGCGAGTTGACGCTCGGCGTCAGTGCAGTGTGTAAGAATGGAATGAACGCACGTCAGGGCCAACTTGAACGCATCATACGGGTGTCCGTAGATCTTGCCGAGTGGCCAAGCAACCCGCTCGTACAAGTTTTCCAATCGAGCTTCTTCGGATGCCCCCCCTGGAGCGTCTTCAACCCCGGCAACTTCTTCGTCGGCAGCAGCTGGAGTTTTGGAGGCAACATGTCGCATGATTGAGGCGACTGCTTTCGATTTCATATATCGTTCTTCACACTTTGTGATATCCTCTGGAGAAACGCGACGTTTGGAGAGATCGATATAACCTAGGTATTGAACCGGAAAACGAGAATCGATTCGAGGTCAGCAGATACTTGCACTGTGCACGCGCTCGAACATGCCTTTTTCGCGATCTACCCTGAGCACGACGACGACTTCGTTTCTTCCGACTCTGATTAGTTTTTGGATTGACCTTATGCGTCTTCTAGACAGCTCGGAGAGTAGAATCATTCCCTCGATGTTGTCATATTCAAGCTGTTCTCGAGTTGTATCATGGGCGGATAATGCGTTTTCGCTTGCAGCGCAAGACTCACTAGCTTCACATAGGCACCCATCTCTGCGATCTGACGAACCTGCACCATGACAAGTTCGTCTACCTCTGGATAGCGCTGTTCGTAGTATCGCATGTTGTCGGGGGATTCAAGTGACTTGGATGGAGTACAAATGCCAGATCCGATTATCATACGATTATGTAATACACAGACACCGCTACTCTTCATCGTCTGATTCCCCGGACTGTGGTACTTCATCAGAGTCGGTCGGAGCGTGATTAGGATTGGGGACCAATAGGTCCTCCACACTTCCTGATGCAGCTGTATTGTCCTTGTACTTGCGCGACCGTTCATAACTGTCTTCGAGTTCGGCGAGAATCGCGTCCTGCATCGCGGAGACCTCATCGGCTGACTCGCATGTTTTATATTTCTGTAAATATACACTGAAGGACATGTCAGCGGCAAGACACGGAAGGAAAGTGTTGTACTGACTTGTTGACCTTCCAAAATTCGTCTCCCCAGTTGAAGCCACTCAGAAGGGTCTCTGCATCCTGATCGAATCCAGTGATGGACAGAGCAGCTGCGAGCGCCTCCACGCAGTTGAGTCTCCAGGGCTTACCGTAATTCGTTGGGTTGGTGGCAAGGAGATACGGCACTGGACAGTGGACGTTGGTGAGGTCAGAGAAAGGCCGAGTGACATTTATTTACATACGCAAGCGCTCGCTTGGACTGGCTATCTTGGAAAAGGGGACCTCGGCTAAACGTGCCCACGAACACTCGACGACCGCGAGCCCGTCATTGGCGATGATGTCCCTATCAGCGGGGCTCAGGACGCAGGAGGCATTGGGTCTCGGGGAATGGTGAACACGATCGAGCAGGGCCAGCCACACACAGACGACTCACGAGACGACGATGCCACGAAAGCGGTGCCCGACTCTGAGTTGTCTGATGAGACCGAGTCTGGCGAGCTTCTTTCCAGAGCATCTGCGAGGGTCGCAGTGATCAAAATCCTTGCGGGGTGTCAGAAAATGCGGTAGTTTCATTGAATTCATACTCACCCACATTGCCAGCTTAACATCTGTTGATAATTTCGTGTCCTGCTCCTGGTGCTGGTCGCGCCGACGTCGGTCACGGTGGGTCATGATGATCGTTGCGACCCCCCACCTTCGCGACCCCTCCTCTTGTAAATTGAGCTAACCCTAACCAGACGACACGTGTTTTGCACGCGTGCATCAAACCCTAACCCGACAACACGTGTTTTGCGTCCCCACTGTCGTCCCCGTCCAGCACGTCGTCGTCCTCATCGTCCATGGCGACGAACAACGCACCCCCGCCTGGGATTCCAGAAGCGACGCGTCAGTCCACCCAGGCATGGCAGAGCGACCTCCTTGAGCTCTTCAACAACGCACAGGATCGCTTTCCGGACGTCGTATGGGACCTGCATCCAGACGACGATGACGACTCGGTAGAGGAAGTCTGGGGCCACAAAGGTCTGTGTATTTCCTCTCTCTCGTTTGTCTCAGATCTGACTTTCCCTCAGCGATCGTATATGCGCGTGCCCCGCCTTCTTTCCAGGCGCGCTACTTTTCATTCCGCCCTCCGCCCATCTCGTCACCGACACCTTCGCCATCTCCAGCACCCGCACAGTCTTCGCTTTCCCTCGCTCTCACCCTCGACTATGCACGCAACTCTCGTTCCCCTTCTCCCTTCCGTTCCGCTTCCCCCTCGTCCATATCCCAAGGCCCCATTCTACGAATCTCCCAGCAAATATCTCCCGCCCTCTTCTCTAACGAGCTGGAATATCTGTACACCGGAAAGGGTCTCGGAGAGGCTTTCGAATTTCTATTTGATACTTCCGAGTCACGCGATCTCGTCGACGCCGAGGAAAACCGTGTGGACAAAATGCGCAAGGACCTCGTTTACATGTGGCGTTCTCGTCTCTACTCAGACATCCGCATCTCCCTCACCGGCACTTTCTCTTCATCCAATCCAGAGCATACCACCGCAATCTTCTCTTCTCATCGCTTCATTCTCGTCTCTCGTTCCCCCTACTTCCGAGCCCAGCTTCTCACCTGGGGCCCCAAGGCACCCATCGTTGCCGGATCCTCCCCCCCAGGTGAACCCCTAACAGTCACCCTCCCTTCTCCACCATTCACCCCTGCATCCCTCCATTTCACCCTGGGTTACATCTATACGGGCACCCTCGTTTTCTCTCATCGAACATATGATTTAGATACCGCGTTTGCAATTCTTCGATCAGCAGATTATCTTTCTCTATCCCAACTCCACAACGAGGTCCAAGCCCGCATCGTTTACGAGATGCTCCATGGCCTATATCATGCATTCCTCGAATTCGAAGAGTACGAACGCATCACCAGTGCCAAGTGGGGCATCGGTGGTTGTCGATGCCGCCAGTGTGCCCGCAGAGTTCCACGTGTGCTCGAATTCGCGCTCGCGGACGACGTCAGCAACAACTACCTGGAACGTGGCGCACGACGCGCTCTCGTAGGTCTCTTTGGAGAAGGCTGGTGTAATGCAGAATTCACCACTCTATCTCAGAAAATACGCGACAGCGTTGTCAAGGGTGTTGGCAAGCGCACCACACCCACCAACATATTTCCTCTGCTTTTCGCTGCTCAACACGCCATGAAAAAGCTGGATGCTGCAATCGATGCATGGGCTGACATTTCGAGGGAGATGGTCTCGGTGGCACAGAAAACGATCGACGAATGTCTTGTAAAGGAAAGCGAGGCATGCTTTGAGCAGGCTGAATGGGTGGATATGTTGGAAGGTGACGGGGCTGGGTTCGAAGACGGAGAAAGGGTAGGCTGGGTCATGGAGGCCCTAAAGAGGGGAATGAGTGAACGTTATGCTGCAATCGTTTATCAGGTGCGTGCGCTAACCCCATCGATTTCATAGCCGATCTTGATTAGTTCGTCGTTGCCACCACAGACGCTCGTGTCCAGCATATTGCTTCGCCCGCATCTGACAGAAACGGACTCGACAATGCTTTCGCAGACTTCGCAGATCCGTGCGCAGGTGGAAGAGGCTCGTGTCGACTTGCTAAGGTGGATCCGGAAACGGTGGATGGGAGTCCGCCAGGAGGGCGGCTTTGACTCGCTCGAGGGATGGTCGATTAAAGAGATCTCGCAAGGTAAGCACATCGCGCAGTTTTCTGTTGGTATGATCTGATTGCGTCCCATCGGTCTATCGCTATCTTTCCAGAGATCGAAGTTCCCGTCGAAGATCTTATCTCTCCCGCACCACACCACACCCTCCGGAATCCTCATCTATCTCGTGCCCTCCGCCCATCCTTGATTCGAGGGTCCAGCGACGCAGACTCGGACACACTCTCAGTCCACTCCCTTCGCGCTTCCGTCCTGTCGCGCGCTGTCCCTAACTCAAAATTCCATGGCCAGGGCAGGGATGGGAACTTCGCAAGTTCAGGGGGGTCGATTCGAAGCGTTGCGCGGAGTACAGCCACCCTCACTCCGATGGGCTCGACGAGAGTCCGCAACCACAGCACGGCGTCTCGCACGAATGACAGGCCCGACTCTAAGCTTACACCTGATTCCGCGAGCATCATGAGTGTACGATCCGGTACAACAGAAAAGGCTCGTGCTCACGGTCATGTCGTGGGACATCGAAAGTCACCATCGGCGCACACGGCTTCTACACGTTCAGCCAATGCAAATGATCGCGAATCGCGTATAAACGAAAGGGAAGGGGAAGGGGAAGGGGACAATGACCATGACGGTGCTTCAACCCCGACCCGTCCAATCACGACCCGTTCAAACGGGCGACCTACTCTGTCCAAGATCATCACCAATAGCACCTCGTCTATACGCTCCTCAGCCTCGACGTCAACTTCGATTTCTCACTCGTCATCTGCCAAGCATCCCGCTCTTTCCGTCCGGCCCCGACACTCCACCACTATGCGTTCCTCACACCACCCATCCCATCATACTAATGGTCTATCTACTCTTCGTATCCCTTCGTCCACACCCCGTCCGAACTCCTCTCTTTCCTCCGCGATGTCCGATACCACTTTCCGCACCGCACAATCTGAACTCACACCCACTTCAGCTGGTTCTGGTGGCGCCCGATCCCGCAAAATTTCTGGTGGGTCCACGCTCTCGACCGTCAGCACACGAACCGTTGGAACGTCTGCCAAAAAGAGCACGACTACAAATGCAGGGGGGTCAGGACCAGGAGGTGTGTCAATGATCCGCGCCCGCGTTGCGTCAGGCGTTTCCATTGCCTCCACGCGAACCCCTGTGCGACATCATGACAAGGATGTCGCAAAAACCAGCCCCGCTTCGACGAAGAAACGGTCGCCGTCTGCAGGTCGCACGACGCCCGTCGCACATAAGAGGTCGATGGTAGGCAGGAATGTTGCCGAAAAGAACGGAAGTCAGAAGTCGTCACCTGTTCCATCCCCACGCATAGGTCGTGTGGAGATTGGGAAGGAACGGGGGCCAAAGACGGACACCGACAAGGAAAATACACCCTTCGTTCCGCCAGTTGATCTACCGGAGGCCGATGACGACACGGAAACAAACCTGCACACGGTCTACACTGCACCAGAATCACCGGAAAAAGGATCTGATCCCGTCATTACTCCCCCTCCCGGTGAATCGGATCCGATACCGGAGGACGTCCTCACTGGGCGGGAAAGTAGTGAAACGATCACGGCTGCCACGCAATCCCCAGTCAAGTCTTCACCCGAGCTTGCTCTCACCGAATCGACCCTCGCGTCCGCAGCTCTTCCGGGGGCAACACTCGACATTGGTATTCCTTGCATCATCTCCTCTAAGCGGAAGCGATTTCGTGCGTTTGCCAGATACATCGGGGAAGTCGTTGGTGAACGAGGCCCATGGGTGGGCGTTGAAGTACCGATCGACACCTGGGTCGGCGACGTCAGCGATGGCCGTGCATGGTGCGACGGCTCCTGGGGTGGTGTTCGCTACTTTGACATTGGATGCAGCGGCTCTGAATGGGAGTTTAGTGCTAGCGAAGATAGTCGGGCCCCACGGCGGCGCAAGACAGACTGGAGCAGCGGCCCATCTACATTCAGGGGACCGGGGGGCACCAAGAGAGAAGGGGACCAATTGCATGTCAATCTGGACAGGATGAAGCGGATGCGGAGTGCGTCACCCGCCGCCAGCGACACGTCGTCGTCGGAATCCATGGGGCTATTTGTGAGACCGCAACAAGTACTTTATGTGGTGGACGCTGTGGGCGCAGATCTCTGAAGCTATACACCTCCCCAACCCATCGTGTCACATCTTTTTTTCCCGTCCTTTTTCTTCTTCTGACGACCAACACGATTTGCCATTTTCCTGTTCTTTTTATGTGGATAGCTGACGTGACCTTGCCATCATAACAATCCTTAATATTCCCTTGATTCCCGTCAGACTTGTTGCCGGAACTAATCTCTCGTATGACACAAAGAAATTCGTAATCGTCTTTCTGCTTCTCGTCCGCAGGCTCGTATTGCTGTCTTTGTCACTCTGTTCTTTGTGCTGAACTCTTTTCACACCACCAAGCTTGATGATACCACATTCGTTTGATTTTTCGGCTTTCTCGTTTGTTCTTTTTCTCTGTTTGCACGCTCAACATAGCTGGATGAGGTTCCGCGAGGCTGGAGGATGATCCACTTCTTGGGAATGAACAGGATGTTTCAAACTTTTTCTTTGCTCCATCTTTCGATGCCTTTCTGTGTGGGTATATGCAATGCACTGGGTTTGCAAATGGGGCATCTATGGTGACTGCCCGCGATCTGTCTCGTCAATTCTTTCTGGACTTTGATTCTGTGGAGGTGCAGTGCACCGTGTTTGTACATACAACTTGAACATTGAACATGGAATATACGAGTCTTCCAACAGAGTTATCATATCATGGGTTCTTGTTGAGCACTATCTCTCAGTCCCTCGCGTAGAGATCGTTAAATGTCACACATCGGCCATCGAACGCATGACGTTCATCCTACAGTATGTTTGTCGCAGTTCTTACTTAGGCCCAACATCCTATCATGAATACATGTCCGTTTTTTGCGGCATACAACGATCCACCTGTTATCTATAACAACGTAGGGATGGTTCATTTGGTTCCATACTGATCGACAAGGACAGTCTCCGTGATCTTCGCCTGAGCTGGATTTTGATACGATCGCACAGAGTGAGTACGACAGGGATGCACGAAGAGGAGTCCCAGTCAACTCACCCTGCTCCTCGACTTGCTTTCGCTTGTGCGCATCCCACGCGTCCAACTTTTCGAGATGGGTCGATTGGATCTGACAGAAGGAAATGATAAACACATACTCCTTTGGTCTCGACCAAGTGAGAAACAGCGGCAGCAGTGAGTCCACCACTAGAAATATCGATGTTAGGCGACCGGTCAAAAGGTGGTTGGGGTTTGCTTACACGATCTCCACGGCCTTTGCGTGGCTAGCGGGCTTGCCATTCTTGGCGAGATGACTCTCGTAGGCCTTGATGGCCTAGAAAAGACGCAACGACACAGCGTGAATAGGACACATTTAGGTAGAGAACATGCACGAACCCCCCAGGTTATTGCACCGACGAGCGCATCGTGAGCGAGGCTACCATTGTGGTGCTGCATGAACACACCCGGTTAAAATCTATCAATCTGGACTTGAACAAGGATCAAAAACGTACAACTTCGTCGTGTTGTTCCTTGAAAGCGTCCAAACCCATTTCGGATGATGTATTCGATAGAGGGAAAAAGGATGTGTAGATGCGATCACCGAGGGCCCAAGGTTAGCTTTATATACCTCTCCTGAGGGTCACCGCCTAGCAACTCGAATAGGTGGCCCCCCTCTACGCCGTTTCATTCTTGTCTGACCACGCTTCGAGACCCCGCTCGCAATGTGATTTCGGCTAAGACATTGATAACCACGATGGTTGAACGTTAAACCTGGACAGATCAGCTGAGCCCTCAGCCTGTCTACTTTGGCAGTTTCAAATAGGTTCTATTCTTGTCAACTAAGTGCGCCCGAGACGGAACTCAGCGCCGGAGCGATTGGGAGCAACTCCCTGCTGCGGAGGTTATGTAGAGAAATGAGTACTGAGTCGTCAGACGGACTGGATGGAACAAAACAGACCTGTGTTGATTTTTGTGGTCTTCCAAGGCTACGAGTAGATTCAACCAATCGAAAGTGGGAGGGAGAACTCCGACACGACACGGAAAAGCTGGGCTACATGCCAGTCTGCGCTTGCTGGCATGTCCAGGCTATTGCGAACTTGAACGTCGTCTATGATAGTCAGACAAGGCAGTGAAGTGCACTGCCTACGCTCCACGGAAACCTTCGAATGACCAAGGTCTTTCACATGAAATTGATAACAGATGTTTCACGTCAAAGTCACCGAGGGGGGTGCTTCAAGTGGGGAACGGCAACGCCACCGTCTAAATATATCATGTCGTCCAATATGTAAGCCGTAAATCAATCTCTGGACTACAGTTCATTGTACTTACATTAGTTTTGTACTTGTTGCAGAGATAAGGGTAAAGTAGGGAGCAACAGTACCTTGAAATCAAGCTACAAAAAAGATAAGGTAGGCAATGAAATGAAGTATAAGTACGATACTCACTTGACTCAAAATTTCATCTACTCCGAGTCGTCACATAGTATTAGTAGCCAGGCAAGCTGACTAGTCTCTGCGTAGCTGTCCTTTGTCGATAACGATGGCACACCATGCTAGTGCAGTACTTGCATGTGAATTCTAATAGAAGCTGAGCGAGCGCTGGGGCCCGAGGCCCGAGGGCTCACCAATTTCCCGGTAATCAATCGCCCAACTAGGCCGGGCTGATAGACTTGTAACCCCATTTTATTTGACTTGCAGAACCAGATATCAGGAAATCCGGCTGCCTTCAAGTGCTGGTCGATTTATTGGCAGTCTGCCGTTCCCCGAGGACGAGAAGGCTGCCAAAACCATTGCGGGCAAAAGTTACGTAATTTCGCAAATTTCAAAACCCTAAATCATTTAGGGGCTAATTTATGCCAGTGTCGTTGAGTGTTGCTTCAAGGGTGGGCTCAAGTTCTCTCCGCACAGTAACTACATCTACACACGACTGATTTCCCAACTTACGACTGGAAATTCCAACTCTCACAACTCACATGGAGCGGAGTCGGGGACTCGGGGTGGCAGCGCCGCTACGATCGTCGCCACAATATAAATTGCGACACTCATCAAAACTCATTCCGAAACATTGTCAAGACCCATTTGATACTGATAGGCCTTCTAATAGTCTTCACCGAAGCTCACGTCCGTAAATATCACAAGACAGGACACGATAAGCCAGTTGAATGATCCGATCCAAGATTTACTCTCAGTTTGGTATGTCGTTGCCGGAATGCAGAGACTTCTCTGGCCGATGACTGCGTCAAGTATTATGCAACCATGCGTGTAGCAATCTATCTGTAAGCAGTGGGCGGATGAGTACTTTACCAACTAACTTTCCCATCATGTGAGCTCCCATACGCGGCACTGACTGCCCACTGGGAGCACGTTCGGCGCTGGGGTTCGCTCTCCATCCAAAACTTCAAATATTCAACGCTGACCCTAACACTTTCGCACCTTCCAGATACCACCATGGATGAAGAAAAACCATTCTCCGAGATACGATCCCCCTCTGGGTCCTCCTCTCCTCCCTTGGCCACCCCTGAGGAGGAGACGTCCCTTGTCAGAAAGATTGACCTGCGAATCTTACCCATCACTTGTCTTCTTTACCTCTTTGCTTGTAAGCGTGATTCCTATATGCGTGCCTTTTACCCTCTCCTCATAATACTTCGCATTTACATAGATCTGGATAGAAGTAATTTTGGAAATGCCCGTCTACAGGGACTTCCTCAAGAAACCCTGAGTGGTGATCCCACAGGCATCCTCTTCAGTTGGGTCAACTCGGCGTTTTACGTTTCATATGTGAGCCCGGTTCTCCACCTTTGCTTTCTTGTACAGATGTTTGCCCCACCTCAAACTGTTATCAATTTCGAGCGTTCATTCCCTCAACATTCATTTGTACAATCAGATCCTTTTCCAGATCCCTGGAACCGTGTGTTCCAAGCTCGTCCTGCCGTCCTATTGGATGGCGGCAACTGCTATAGGATGGGGGATCTGTTCCACTTTGACGGTGAGCTCAACTCACCAGGTTTCTAGTTACTCAACTTCTCATAAATTCCAACCCGTAGGCATCTGCTTTCAATTTCGGAGGACTTATTTGCGGCCGCCTTGGTCTCGGAGTTTTTGAAGCTGGATTTGGTCCAGTGATTCCTCTTTATTTCTGTGCGTGGAGTTTCTTGTCTTCTCTCGCTCGATCTTTCAATTAAATTGCGCTCACCACTTTCCTGCCGACACAGCGTTCTTTTATACGAGGGCTGAACTTGGTCTTCGTATGGGATACTGGTTTGGCTTTGCAGCCGTTGCAGGTGCTTTTGGTGGACTGATCGCCTTTGGCGTCCAACACATTCACTATGGGACCCCTCTAAAGACCTCCAGTGGTAGCGGTGGCGAATCAGATTGGCGAATTCTATTCTTTATCGAGGTATGTAACAGATTATCTAAAGACGTGTACTAATTAATGCTGTTTTGTTGACCATGTAGGGTGTTCCTGCGATCTTCCTCGGCGTCACTGCATTGCTTGTTCTGCCCGACCGGCCGGAATCGACAAGATTATTTTCAGAGAGAGAGCGAGAGATAGCCTTGGAGCGCGGTTCGAGGGGAGCTAAGGCTGATATTGGAGCTGTCGTCAACAAAGGTGAGTGACTCACTTGCGGAACTCAGCTGTTTGTTGCAACCATGGTAGTTATCTGATCATGTCCTGTAGCACACGTCTTTGCAGCATTTACTGATTGGCGTATTTACGCTGGCGGCGTGATCTCTTTTGGTCTCAATTGTGCATTGGCGAGTATCTCCGCATTCCTTCCCACAATCATCAAGACTTTTGGCTATAGTGAGCCTTCCTCTTTCCATCCCATTGGTGGAATGAAGCTTGACAGATCCATTCAGCCAATGCACTCGCCCAGCTCCTCACTGTCCCTCCATATGCGGTCGCTGCAATCGTTCTCTGTGGCGCTGCTTACTTCACCGATCGCTTCCAAACCCGCGGACTCGTCATCGCCAGTTCATGTTTCCTCGGCGCGATGGGATACCTGATCTTATTGCTCGTACCGATCAATCCACATGCAAAATACTTTGCAGTGTTTTGCATCGCCAGTGGCATATACACGTCCATGGGCATCTCCATTGCGTGGTTCGCACATAACCTCGGCTCTGAATCCAAACGGGCCACTGGCATACCCATGTTCATGGCTATAGGTCAAGGCGGATCGATCCTTGGCACTAATCTCTACCCGACTGTCGACGGTCCGCGGTACATGTAAGTGGTCAGGATTGTGTATGCAGGTGGTTCATGAGTTCAACGGATCTGTAGCCGTGGTTTTAGCACCCTGTGCGCTCTGAATGCACTTGGTGGTGTGCTCGCCGCGATCCTTTACATGTCATACAAGTGGGACAACACCCGACGAGATGCATTACATGGTCATCCCGATCCGAATGCGCCCGTGGACACGAGCGAGCTGGCTGACAAGGTGAGCGTGATGACGTGAAGACGCAACATCGATGCTGATATTGGATTCTTAGACGCCTGGGTTCAGGTACATCCCATGATCTGTGGGCCTGATTATACCCAAATGGATGCTCAAACGTTGCGACACGATTGTACAGCAGTTTTTAGACCGGCTGGCGGCAGAGACGAACTCATTCAAGTTCATAGAGAATGCAATTTTGAGCCGACTTTAGAGTTACCGCTCCACGTAGCGAGATGAATCATGATTTTGAGAGTGAGGGATGTTGAGCGCGTGCTTCTAGCCCTCCGGATCCCGATCCACCGTGCCTGTGTCGTAGTGTCTGACAAAAATATCCCCCTACAACGGCTCTGCCTTGTCCGGGACATGTATTTCTCCGATCCGATCCCTGTCCACAGAACGCGTAGCCAACCAGATCCGCCTCCGCGCCGTGTGGTTGGTGGGAAATGGCAGTGTCGTTGTCGTGTTCGACGCACACGAAGCATACCTCCAAAAATATGAATATGATATACTAGCTCATCCGATCTCGCCGTGGCACATCTATATATATCGTGCAACGAAACCAAACGGGAGAGTCTGTTAACTTTATCGGGTCCGATTCAGATTCGCAGTGGACGATCTCTCGCAATCTGCGGCGCTCACTGGCAGTGTGTGGTTACTTGGTGGTTAAAACGTTAACCTGTTACCATCGAGCACATACATACATCGATCAATTGCGAGTGTAGATAGGATCGCCATCAGCACATATCGATACAAGTCACTTTCTGGGGAGCAATGCACAAATCCAGCGAAAGGATCAGGGGGTGTGGGGACCATCTAGCTGTTCTGGTTTGTGTCAAGTAGCCAGAGGATCCTAGAATGTGTATATCTGGGCTCCAGGAGCACCATAAATACCTCGCAGGATGATCCGGAAAGGATCAACATCAGTAAAGACTGTCCAATATCCTCCCTACTGATACTTAGACGAAACACACCGTCACTATTGCACGTATCAACCAGTTTTTTCTGGTACTATACTGCCCTCATCCGCAGCAGACCATCGCACACACTGCATGTCGACGAAAACAAAGGTATCGGCCGATCAACTGAACTTGGCACTGAGAAAGGATCGGGCATCGGGCCGGTTAAATGACTTACCATTTGATCACGGGCCTCGGTAAGTTTGCACGTGTACATGCACTTTGCATGGGTTGATTAAGATTCTGGGCCCCGTCCGATTCTGAGGGCGAAGGCCAGCTGGTTAGGGTTCCATGGGTGTACTGGAATGACGAGACCGGTGACTTTGACAACAACCATGACAAGAACGGCCAAGTTTACTTTCCGGATCTTGGCAGGTTGTGGTTGCGCCACACTTACCCATATCCGAAATCAGCGGAGTGCTAGCACTGATATGGGTTGGTTGCATTATGCGTGGATTCGGGAAGCTGTCCCGGTCCAAGCGAGGACAAAAGCTCAAAGTATGACGTGTATTGGGTGTAGAGTTGTGTGGACCTGTCGGGGTCAGTGTGTGACAATGCACGTCATGCATGATCTGATCCCTGCAAGACAACTGGCAACGAAACTTTTTTGGTCGTGCGCCAGGCCCAGGCGTGTGCGGTGGAACCGGGCTGAACCAAGACCACGCTCTATTTCCGCGTCCCTGCACGAAGCTAAACTGCTCGTCTAGTTTGATCAATACACCGCTACCCATCAAAACGCATCAAGCAGTGAGCACCGCCAGAGCGCTGATTGTTCGTAGTGTCAAGTACTGCCAGATTTCAAGGAGTAGCGTGACTGCAGTACCCGTGACTACGGTCGGTTAGTAACATGAAACGAAAACACGTGATTGCCATTATAATTGAGTCAGACACTTAGAGCCGACAACTCCACATTCTCCTTTACATAAAAAGCCCATCTGATCGTGCTTTCAAGCTCCAAACCTTCCTTTTGTTTCCTCCCCTTTGCATGGGCTGATTTCTCCTTCCTTCGCGCATCATCCTGCGACTGCTAACCTGCTTAACTTTCTACTGAACACGGCAATCCTGGCACCCTACGCCCTCGCGGACGCATGTCCTTCCGTCCAGTGTCATCTTCTCGCTTTCGATAATCCACCTCGAACAACTTAGTATCGAAACATTCTTGCGCACTGACTCTACCGATCCTCTCAACATCATGAGTGCAACATTCCGGATCTCATCCGCGCTTTGGGATAAGATACACCATTTCGCATCCTTTCCTCAGACTGGAGGTGAGTCAGTGTTTCGTTCTCTCTACTCTTTCCCCTGTGCCCTGTGCCCTGTGTTCCGTTTTGTCCTTGGAAGGACGTGTCCAGCTCCCTTCTACACGTTACCTCGGGAGTCCGAGGTTTTCCGTGGACATCAGCTCCACCGTCAATGGGAAAATCCGAGGTTGGGATGTTCTTCGCGAACGACGTGGCCAACAGGGTTCTTATCTTGAAACGTGGCAATCTCTATCGTCTTGCTTGTTTGATTTGATCACTTTCATTTGATGCTGATCAAGGGCTACATGTTACAGTGTCACTTCAGCAAATGGTTCTCTTCGGGCAACACCCCAGTCAAGGCACTCTTCTGAAAGCCGGACAGTTTTTAGCTGGTAAGTTCCATATGATGCATGGTATATGTGAATTGTCTCACCGATGCACGTTTGTGATTAGAGGAACTTCCAGTTCGCCTTGCCCACCGCGTCAAAGAGCTTGACGAACTTCCGTACAACTTGAGCGAAATGCCCTCCATACGTAAAGTTAAGAACTGGTATGCGCAGAGTTTTGAGGTGGGTTTTCCTGCATTTGATTCTTTTCACTCACTCCTGTGAAACTTTCTTACCAACCTGACTCGAACCTGACACATGTATTAACATCTCGTTTCTATTTGGCAGGAATTGATTAATTTTCCACCGCTTTCCCTATCCCCTGCTGCTCGCCAGTCACTATTTGCCCGTTCCGACAAGGAAAACATGAACATATATCTTCCGCAGAGCGTTCCCAATCCTTCTCTTATCACATCTTACCTTGACGGGGATGATCCTGCCGGCGGCTTGGCGTACGGTGAAAAGGAAGGCGCCGTGCACGGGAGCAAAGCCAGAAACGGAAACTACAGCAAAAAGGGTAACGCAAATGGTGGTGGGAATAGTAATAACGGAGTGTGTGGGCTTCGAAATGGGAACGTCAAGCTGCGCGTCCCGGTGGAACGAAGGTCGGCCACTTTCCTTGCGACATCTTCGTTGCTGATCTTCCCACGATCCTGTACAGGTATTACGCCCAAGCCCCTTCCCATGCGTATCCACCTGAAGTCCACGACCACAATTCTCGGTTCACCAAGGCGCTGGATGCCATTAAGCGCAGGCATGATCCCACAGTGACTACTGTCGCACAGGGTGTTTTGGAGTGGCAGAGGGCCAAGGGTGTCAAATCTGGTATGGGAGTGGGATTGCCCGCGTATGGGAGCAGCGGAGGTGAAGTGCAGGCGTGGCTGGACAGGTTTTATATGTCGCGTATCGGGATACGCTTTTTAATTGGGCAACGTGAGTTCTCTACTCCGCGGATTTTGTTCGCGTAGCTGACTCGTTCAAAGATATTGCATTGAATACCCAACAACCGCATAAGGATTTCGTGGGTAGTATTTGCACACACGCTGTGAGTTCCGACCTTCTATCCTGTTGTCTCGGAATGGCATTCTCATTAACATGACTTTCGACAGAATGTGCATGACATTCTACAGGAGGCTATCGAGAACGCCAAGTTTGTCTGTGAAGAACATTATGCGGTGTTCCGAGGACCTGCCGTTCAACTCATCTGTCCCTCCGATCTGACATTCCCTTATGTTCCGGGACATTTGTCCCATATTGTTTTCGAATTGCTGAAGAATTCGCTGAGAGCCGTCGTGGAGAGGTTTGGGCCGGATTACGAAGACTCTTCCTCGGACTCTAGCAGCGGTGAATACCCTCCGATCAAAGTGATCGTGGTTGAGGGGAGTGAGGATATCACGATCAAGATCTCGGATGAAGGGGGTGGAATTCCGAGGAGCGCTATCCCGCTTATCTGGACGTACATGTACACGACCATGGCGGGCCAAAGCATTGCTCAGGACTTCCAGGTAAGACACGTTTTGGTTTCGCGGGGAGATAAACTGACCATCTTGTGACAGGCGAGTGATTTTCAGGCGCCCATGGCAGGTTTCGGATATGGTCTACCTCTCTCTCGACTGGTACGTTGCTCTCATGCGTCTGCTCACATGTTTGATCTCATCGTTTTGTAGTACGCTAGATATTTTGGTGGCGATTTACGCCTTATTTCGATGGATGGCTTCGGCACGGATGTGTACATCCATTTGAACAAGCTCTCGAGTAGTCGAGAGCCGTTACCTTGACAGGCCGGTTCTGTGGAAATGGATGCAAGCATGTATTTTTGTATATGTATGTTTCTGTTCGACAACATGTTCGACATTGGTGTATTACGTAAAACTTTGACTCCATTTTTATTTGGATTTGTTTGGGCGGACTGTCAAACGCAGTGCGGCGCGGTTTGGTATGAATGCAAGCAAGTAGCTCAAGCTGATTGGCTTTGCGACATGGACTCGCCAAAACGTGCTGGATCGCCTTCTTCCTCGGAGACGAAACGTATAAAGCTTACAGTTCCGCTAGGCCAGCAATCTCAAGGCGCCTCCCCAGTCGACCCAGAAAATGCACCCGGAAAGCGCGCAGAACTCGACCCCATCCAAGGCGGTGAAATTGGCAACATACCAAACGACCAAGAGGGCGGGGGAGGAGGCACGAGTGGAGAAGGTGCCGTTGGAGAGGTACGCGTGCTGAAGGAGGGCGAGGGGGAAGAGGACGCAGGCGACGTGTCTATGGGTGAGGTCGTTGATGAAGACGCCGAGTCGGGCGACGAGGGCGACGAAGAAGACCCTGCCCAGCTCGAAGCGACGCGGCAGAAACTCGAGGAACAAGCCCGAAAATACCTCGCAGCGCAGACTCACGACGTCATCATCCCTTCTTACTCGGCTTGGTTCGACATGTCTACCGTCCACCCCGTGGAGCGCCGTGCGCTCCCAGAGTTCTTCAACTCGAGAAACCGGTCTAAGACCCCTTCCATTTACAAAGAATACCGCGACTTTATGATTAACACCTACCGCCTTCGACCAACGGAGTACTTGACCGTGACCGCCTGCAGACGGAACCTGGCTGGAGACGTCTGTGCCATTATGCGCGTTCACGCGTTCTTGGAACAGTGGGGGCTCATCAACTATCAGGTGCGATTGTTTGCAGTTTGGATGTCTTATATGTGCCAACCCATCGGCTTCCCAAGATTGATCCAGAACAAAGACCGGCCGCACTCGTACCCCCATTCACAGGTCATTTCCGTGTCATTCTCGACACGCCTCGCGGTCTCCAGTCTCTCCATCCCGGAACACGCCCTACTGGCACCCACCCCACCGCCAATGGCGTCCCAAAAAACCAAATGGTATCCTCAGCGCTCGGTGCTACATCCGGAGCCCCAGGCTCTATGATCACCTCCGCTTCCCTCGAACTCCGCAATTCCATCTATCAAACCACCTCTAAAGCTTCTCGAGAACTCAAACCCGCCGAAGCCAAAACACTCGCAAACGGTATCTCCTCCAACGCGAAAGGAAACATGTCGTACCAATGTGACACCTGCGGGACCGACTGTACCGCACTACGATACCACAGTCTGAAAGTTAAAGACTTTGAGCTCTGTGCACCGTGTTACCTCGACGGGCGGTTCCCCTCGACCATGTTCAGCGGTGACTTTGTCAAGCTGACCGCTGCACCGCCTGGTATCGGTCATGGTGCAGATGAAGAATGGACAGACCAAGAAGTGCTGTTGCTCCTGGAAGGGATAGAAATGTATGACGATGACTGGACCGCAATCGAGGACCACGTCGGGACGCGCACCGCACAACAATGTATACGCAAATTCCTCTCATTACCCATCGAAGACCCCTACATCGCAGCCGAAGGAGACCAAGGGCCGCTCCGATACGGGAAGATTCCTTTTGAACAGGCGGATAATCCTGTGATGAGCGTGGTAGCGTTCTTGGCTGGCGTGGTTAACCCCGCAGCTGCCGCCGAGGCAGCCAAGACGGCGATGCATGTACTCTCCGAAGGTGGTGCGCCAAACGAAAACGAAGATGGGGACCACAAGGGGGTTCTGGACGGCGAAAAAATCGAGGGGAAGAATGCGATGCAACAAGACGTTGCAGGGACATCGTCTATGCTACCAAACGGCGAACCGTCTTCCAAGAATGCTTCATCCGGACAGCAAACCAACGACATGGTGGTGGACCAGCCTGCGGTGGCGACTAAGCCTGGACCAAAAATGCCTCACTCCCAGGTAGCGCGCGCTGCAGGACTCGCCCTCAAATCGTCGGCACGTGCCGCTGCAGCACTCGCAGATTCAGAGGATTCGACGATTCGAAGCACGCTTGTGTCGTTGATTAAGCTGACGTTGAGCAAACTCGAGCTGAAGATGACTGCATTCGAGGAACTGGAAGAGCTTCTCGAGGAAGAACGAAAGGGTCTCGAGAGCACCCGCATGGCACTCGTCAACGAGCGGGTGAACCTCAAACGAATGTTGGATGGGGTCAGAACTGAGCTAGGCAAGAACACGAATCTCGGTACAACAGGTCAGGGTACGCCGGTGAGCGAAGTGCCATCGGGGACTCCGATTGAAGGGGACGCGGGGCCGGTGGGCGATGGCAGTTTTGTTCAGCTGGGTTGAAGTGAGAAAGATGGAGAACGTGCTATGGTTATTCTGTGCTATTGCCATCTGTTGTTTGCTTACTCGCGGTGCTCTTTCTCTACTACACGCTTTGTGTACACAAGCTGCTTCGAACCGTCTACTTCAGAATTTAGACTAATTTTGGCGGCCGATATCGCTTGCCTCGAGTTCGTATCATTGTTGTGTTCTAAAGGCTTGTCCAGTGCAGTAGTGACATGTAATCCTCAGCTGCATGTACATATGCCACACAATCATCAAATTATCTCTATTCGTTGATGTACTGCTTGGATGCAGCAGGTATAAGTTGACTAGTGTCCTAATTCCATGGTATGTTCATCGAAAAACCGCCTTGCAAGTTCGTCCGCCACTTCCTCTTCCAACTCAAGTCCTTCCTTTAGATTCTTCGCAACAACCTCATGCTTCAGAGACTTCTTCTGACTGAGCAGCAGTAGATCCATCGCATGTCTCCCCGCGGAAGTAAACCATTGATTCTGGTCCGATGGGCAATACTCCTTTGGTGTCGTCCCCACGAAATCCACAAGAAGCTGCTGGACCGCCTCCATAGACTCTTTATACTTTTTCTGGTGCTCCTTATCCTCGCCTTGCAATACAGTGACGCAGGCGTGATTTCTGAATGACATGGCTCGAATCTCCGGGTCGGATCTGTGCTTGTCCCACCAATCTTCCATCCGCTTCGTCTTCCCGAGCCCGGTGACAACGAGCATCCTGGGAACCTGCTTATCACAGATGTGGTTGCAGAAAAGGCGGTAGTTGCTGTTCATGGCCCCCGTAACGCCGCTCCCGACCATGCACAGTATCACGAGATGGATGCCCCCGGCTTCCTTGGCTAGTTGAATGAGTCGGTATATGTGTTGGACGGCGGAGTGGTAGGTTTCGAGGTCAATGAATGGGTCTCGGGGGCCGATGACGTAGAATATGCGAATTGGCTTCGATTGGAGGGTGGTATCGATAGGCGTGACAGACATAGGTTCACGTTCGTAGTCTGTGAGAGGCTTGATGACAACCGCGCCGGCGATCAGGTTGATCACCCTCCCCACGGCGACGCCTGGTTCACCGCAAACGATGACGTTGGTGGTTTTGAGTCCAGGAGGGTGCCGCGGTAGCCGATCGATGCGTTGGGCTTCGGTAGGTTCGGTAGGTTCCGAGTCGGGATCGCTGGACGGTGATTGTTTTGGCTGATCGTCAGAGAGATGCTCTCCGTGTCGGCAGACCACGGCAATGCTCCGCAAGGTGAAGCCCTCCAGATTTTCATCACTCAGCCGCTCCAAGCTCCCTGGAACACCTTCCAGGTCTTTTTCTTCTTCCTCTTCCTCTCCTTCTCCTTCCACCTCATCGGGTTTAAAGTGCACGCGAGTATACTTCCATGGCTCAATCTTGTAGAGATAGATGACGAGTGGACGCTGGATCCGATTATCCTCAGGAGGGTCGAAACTGCATCGCAGAACTGCCTTCCAAATTTTCTCCTTGACATGCTTGATAGGGAGGTTGATGCGCACCACGTTGTTAGTGATGGAAAAGTGCGAGTTATAGCTGTCATCTCTGATGGCATCCACATAGTGCTTGCGGAAGTCGGATTCAGATATTTCGTAGGATTTCAGGTACTGGGATGGAGAAAAAGCGAGAAGTCCAGTAGTGTTCATCATCTCGAATGGAGGGCTGGAAGTGTCATCGACCGACTCGGTAGACGAATCGGGAACTGGACCAGACGCCGGAGGTGCGTCTGCCATTTCGACGTCTTCTGGCTCGGGGGCAGTGACAGTGTGATACCAAGAAAAGAGGGTTTGGTCAGGGGAATTTGTAACAAGAGTGTGTTGCAAGTGTTCGAACGCAACGTCGTCTATCCCATAAGTAGGGACCATGTGGACGCCGAGTACACCCAGTAATGAGTATGCCCTGTCCTCGATTTTTGTCGTTTCCCGCTTAGCCGCCCAGAACATTCTTTGAGAGACAGTTACTTCTTGAGGAATCTTGGCATTCCGGAGGATCTCTGCACTGATCCCCGTACGGTCTGCGATGGGGTCTACCAGGTCCTCCCGAGTACCGATGAAACGCCAGTCTTTCGTGAAAAACTTGAGGTGCTGTGGTGCGATCAACTCTTGTAAAGTCCAACCCCGCGTGAACCAGTCGCTCTCGGTAAATTTGGTAGGGTCGCTGACGTCGTGGAGGTAGACATAGCAGACTTCTGACTTCTGATACCACTTGTACATCGAATTGATAGCCTCGCCGAGTTCGGTGCTGTTGCTCTTGTCGATGCAACAGGTATCCAGCCAAACGTATTCGATTCCGTCCTGCGACGCCAGCGCGCAAGAACCTTGTATCTTCTCGAATCCCTTTCCCTTGCTTCGAGTGCGTGCTTGATCACCGATGTCCTCGAAAAGGACCTCTTCTGTATCAGGGCCCCATCGATGTGATACGATAGCGTAGCGGGGTGGATGTCGCTGGTGCAACAGCTCTAATTGCATCGACCTGGAATTGAGAAGACGCATGGTCCTGCATAGACTGTCTGGACGATGAGCGTGGAACTCATAAAGACCCGAAACCTACCTTCAACGAAGTGATTCGTCTTGTCTTCTGACAAAGTCTATCGGTTGGTAGGGGTTAACGCTGATGTATAGCCTAGTCAGATACATCGGGATAGAGAGGGGGGTAGGACATGCCTCGATCTGATTGGGATGGATGTGTAGAACGAGCACAAGGACAGACTTGAACACGAGGCAGGCGGGCGCTTACTTGTGGCCCATTGCCGTTAGAATCACCGTATATTCCTTTTTCAATCTTGTTGGCTACGAGGCTATATTTATGAGACGATAGGCACCTGTAAGTATGTATAAGCTGTAAATTCCGTAAGAGAGGCTGGCATGAGGGCAAAGTAAGAGTTCAAGTAGTACTCGCTTAGTAGTAAGTGTTACATACCACTACACACTTTGTCACACTCCTTCAAAAGATGCACCCGACCTTGGCTTGTCTGTCGAAAGCATCCCGGCGTGCTCTGACGCCCAAGCGAGGCAACAAAGATTTTTACAAAGGTGCGTTTCTTCTCAACCACCCCATCCCGTCTCACTCAACCGAACTTTCGTAGGCACCCGCCAGGCCACGCTCCCGGGTGGTCACCGCACCGGTGCACCTGGTCGGTTCGTTATTGGCGGCACGTCCAAATACCGCCTCCTCGATGAAAAAGTGCGCGTCTTTGTGGGGCCCAACGCCGAGGAGATTGCCCAGAGCGAGGTACGTGCCCCGGGGAACGACTGTGCGGCAGACGGCTGAATCACTGGCTTCATTTCTTCGCTTTTGTCGGTCTGTCCATCAAAAACGTATGAACACGAATGCGAAACTGTGGATACCATCAGTTGAAACCATACGTACACGTGTCGACCAAGTTGACCAGTCAAGACCGCCGGGATGCTCAGCTCCTCGTTCCTATTGCTCCAGGGACCAAGATAAAACAATGGAGACGAGATGCCGAAACAGTACTGATTGAAAAAGATTCGGAGACAAAAAAGCAGTCGGGAACGAAGACCCGGGCATGAGCATACCAGCGAGACATGGATAAGGCTGTCGATAGATTTCGTGAGTGCTCTTTTTCTCTGTTATTGTCATCTGGACTGGCGCTGATTAACGATTCTTTCTGTGGAAAGTTATCTATATTCTATAGTAGCTTTGACTTTACTCCATGACGTCTTATTTTTTGGGCATCCTACTACCACCCAAGACAATTACATCCACTGAGATGCAAGTGGAGCTTGTACGCTTACCCCAAGTGCCGCATGGTCCCGTTGCTTCTCAACCGATGCAGCTCAAAATCGAACTCCTCGTGCTTATAATTCAAGGAAAATGTCGACAACGCGTCGACACCGCACTGTATCATCAGGCTTCATTTCGCGTGCGATCCTGCCCGCAATTGAAGCACGTTGCAGTCGAACTTGATCGGCACACTCTATATTACGTGTTTGATGCCTGCGAACTGAATGAAGCACATACGCCATGCAAATTTAAAAATATCGAAGTCTATTTTCCGAAGTGGTTGCTGCCAGGGGCACCGGTGTCTGGCCTCCAACCGGGAGACTTGCAGCAAACAATATTTGTCATCTGAGCAGGCTCATTGAATACTGATATTGTCTCCTGGCCCGCAGCAGGTGGCTATGGTGGCTGCACTGGGTGGATGGATAGCCTTGTAATACAGTGATAGAGTAATGAGTCTGCCAAGGCAAGGCAACCCGCCTTCCAGGTTCTAGTCTTGGCCGAGAGCGCCACGAGGCACCCCGTGATGGCATTGATGGGCCAATCAACCGGGTCGCCGCTGCCATCCGAATCACCTAGCGGGCTTCGCGCGTGTACAAGTCGCTCGAATTACTAAACTGGTCGCGTAACTTTTGCCACAAACATGCTCGAGTTTCGTATCCTACATAAAGATGCGCCGTAGAGATCCCGACGGGGATCATTGCAATGAGTCAGCATAAATAGTCGCGATTCTCCAATCGTGCGATCGACAAATCCTTCGTCGCAATCCTTAGCGCTGTGTCCCTTGGCCGATTTGTCATTATACAAGACATGGTTTAAGAGTGATCACCTGTATCGGAGATCTGAAAGAATCAGAATATCTGCCAGTCCATCCTCCTGGACATTCGGTGATCCGGGTGGGCAGGGAAGCGCCGGGGACATCGCATCACTGGCAAGCGACATTTGGCGAACGGATGCGGTGAAGCAGGAGGGTTAACAAGTATATTCAGTGACTCCAAAATATAGACAAGAACTCGGATAGCCTCTTCCGCCCTGAGGCCTGATATATGAGAGCCGAGGACCGTGAACGTGCCTTTTCCATGGGCCAATCAAAGCCCACCAAGTATTCAGACAAAGAGACTTCGTCTTGAGCTAACGGACCGAACATGAGGCTCAAGGTCCGAGGAATCATAGCGAGAGATCTTCTGGCTCTCCACCCCAGCGCCCGTCACGACCGGACGGCCCAAGATTCTAGATGATGAAAAGCGATGATGTTCCTTCTGGACCGATCTGAGTGTGTTCAAGATGATATCTATACGAAGCTCACCTGCTCTCAGAAGTATCGATATAATCGACTTGAGCGTTGTGGCGGTAAAGTGATTGTACGTAGAGCCGGAATTGCAGAAGCATGCGGGACTACTTGGTCACCTTGAGAACCAAAAAAGACACCGAGTTTGCAGCTCTACGACTGACCGTCATGTCGACGATCTGTGGCGGATCGTCCCAAGGTCGCGGTATCCCACTTCCCGTAAGCCATTTCTGCGAAGACAACGGCACTTTGTCATAAGGATACTTACATCGAACAAACCACTACCCTATCAAACTGCGCATCGTTGGTGACCCTGAAAGAGGAACGAGGTCTGACATGGGGCAGGCTAGTTTGAACAATGAGCGCTTGAGCCACAACAGGGATCATGAAGAACCCACTGAGACGGTGGGTTCCAAAACGCCACCTGATGGTAGATCCGCGTTCGATCCCCGACACGCCACTACAGGAAGAGGTGATACGGGCCGCAGTTCTCGTACGACAGTAAGTACCTCTGCCACAGATGTGGACGTACAAAAAAAACACACTTGAGGTAAGACTCTGACTGGTACAAGGCGAAGCCGTGAACATCGCTGCTAGGGCCCGACGGGTTGGACGGATGAATTAGAGGATACAAGTGCGTCCGTGACCTTCTCGGGCATCCGGAAGGTGTCGGCTGGTATTGTCACCGCTGCCTGCGCGTCTCCACGGAATGAGATCTATTGGCACAGGTGCGTCAACGCCGCCTGACAGCTTTTTAGACACACCTTGTGCGCGCTCCACCAGAATGAATGGGCAATGCCAGAGCAGAGCTGCAAGACTGTCACTCGATCAGTTCGTTACGTGGCCACACCTGGCTTGCTCAAACGCCAAGTGTCATATGACACACCGAGTCTCGGCCATTCACAGCACCAACCGCCCCAATGCTGTGAAGCGCCCGCGCCGTGCTCCACATCGTTGACGAAGCGTGGACCTTGGCATCGTCAATGTCGTATGTAATATAGGACCGAACGCATTCCAAACAACAACCCACGCTGTTGACGTACGCATGGCACAGCCAGTGAAAAGGTAGAGTGGGGAAGGCCCGGTCTATCTGGGTGATTCGTGATTGATTTTATTAACCCCGACTGGGGAGGGGGCGTCGTGATGAACGTTTGATAAGTAGGTGTCTCCAGCTTGGGGCATACACCTACTTACCAGGCAGACGCATTTGTCACTGCGACAGACATTTGAAAACGATTGCACGACGAAGTCGAAGTCGCCCCGAAACTTCCCCGGCGTGAAGGCCTGCAGAAGCTGTTCGATGAAACAAATTTCAATGATGCACCAGACTCGCCTTCGTCCTCGAGATGGGAACGGGATTTGGGATCTTGTTACCATATTAGACATGGAGAGGGGCAAATGAAGCAGGGCACGGCGACAATGTGTGCCGGGCCATGCTGCGGTGACAAGGTGCTGGTTGTCGATCTGAGGATGAAAGAGCAGACTCACAGGCTATGGATAGGTCGACGGTGATGGCGAGTTGGAGGTCTGAGACTGAGCGGGTCAGGTCGTGGAGACGAAAACTGTCAGTGACTAAGTCTCAGATTCAGAATTATTATTACATACTTGAGCCGACAGGTTTGTACGTAGGCTCCTGTGACGATCGGGAGCACGTTGGCGTAGCGGTCGCCTAAAAGCCACATCAATTTAAATGACCGTTCCATTGGAAGGTTTATAAATGCCCAGCCCCTCCAAGCTGGATCTAGGTCATGTATGTGAATATTCGTGCTCCACGTAAGTACGAACCTTGTACGACACGTCTCTACGGGTCCGTTCTGTTGGATCAGCAGAAATTAAAAAAAATAGTATACATATATCTACCAAGGGCGTGGTGCTGTGAAACTTGCTCGTCTCACTTTGTCCCGTCATGCCCTTCGAACGATATCTTCGCGAAGAGGACCTCCCCGTCAACACTGGCAGCCGTCGCGACTACAGCGACTACTATCAGGACTACAGAAACGCAGCCGACGACGACGCCGACTGTCACTACTCTCGCTCCCACCACGCTTACCAGCCAGAATCTACATCTCATCATGACCATAATCCTCATGGGCTTCACTTTCAGATCCCCCAGTTCATGCTCAATGGCCCACCCGTTCTCGCACCGGGTGGTGGCGCAGAGGTTCTCCCAGCCAGTCTCCTCGACAGTGGCTCAGATTCCCTCACATCCTCATGGTTCGCCAACAACGGCTTTGCATCGTAAGTCGAGTGTCTCTCCGCTCCTTTTTCTTTCGCGTGCTCATCCTCCTCCAAGCTTCCGTTCAGGCCTGATCTCGAGACCGATTGTCTCAGGCACAACGCCCGACAGTTCTACCACTTTCCCCTCTGATGACTCGCAGCAACGTCTGCCTCCCTCTTTTCTTCCCCGTTTCACCCCGAGCGTGGATCCGCGGCAGCACACATCTCGGTCGTTCCAAGTCCCCACCAACTATGCTCCCGACCTTCCTTCCTCTCATCCATCCGCAAGAACTTCCAATCCCGCTTCTTGCACGTCCTCCGGCGACCTTGCGTCAGATTCCCCGTCTTCTCTCCCCATAACCGCTCCATCCCCCCACGGCCTTGCGGTATACTCGGCTTCGGGGTTTGATGTTCTCTCGATCCTCTCCCGCGTAGTAAACCGCCCAAATCCCACCGTTCAGCTCGGTCCTGTCGATCTCTCATGCTCATTCGTCATCGTGGATGTGAGACGACACGACTTTCCTATCGTATACGCTTCTCCCATGTTTTGTCATCTCACGGGTTATAGCGATCGGGAAGTTCTTGGACGTAATTGCCGCTTCTTGCAATCTCCAACTGGTCACGTCGAGAAAGGCCAACCACGTCCCTTCACATCTCAAGAGGCCGTTTCTCACATGCGAAAATTGCTCTCATCGTCCAAGGAATGTCAAACAACCATAGTCAATTACAGAAAGGGCGGGCATGCATTCATCAACCTTATCACCGTTATCCCTCTCCGTGGTGGCGTACATAATACGCTCGAGGAAGCCGATGAAGTCGTCTATCACGTCGGCTTTCAGGTGGACCTAACGGAGCAGCCAGCTCGGATCCTCGACAAACTCCGTGATGGGAGTTATCATTCCGTCAACGACGGCTGGAGAGCGAATACCGTTGGGCTTTCTATTATGAACCGTGGTCTTGGCCAGCTGGCACAGACTCATAATATGACGAGTATCGGTTCCAAGGGAGGAAGACATGGGCAAATGATGAGCGTAGCGGTATCGAAGGAGTTGAGAAGCCTTATCGCCGACACCACCTTCACGGACTCTGTGTCGATCTCCACGGGGACAAGTATGTCAGGTCCGACTGGTTCTTCCACTGGATCAGCGGAGCAGCGCAACAATGCAACGACGTCCCTCACAAAGCTTATGACACCGCCTAACACCACTTCTACGAGTCGCATGCAGGTCAATGGTAGTGCAACGGCCCCTGTTTCCATATCTCCGTGCCTCTCACTTCTACTTCTTGAATATCTTCCTGATTTCGTTCTGGTGCTATCTCTGAAGGGCGCCTTCCTCTATGTCGCGCCTTCAGTTCGGCTTGTCCTCGGCTATGAGCCACAGGAGCTTATAGGTAGGAGTATATCTGACATATGCCATCCCGCCGATCTAGTACCTCTTATGAGAGAGTTGAAGGAGGGTAGTGTGAATGGGCTCAGCATTCCAGGGACCAGTGATATTGGCTCGATGGGGGTGGGTTCCGGTAGTCTCCCGAAATCGGTGGATCTGCTCTTTCGCGCTCTTTCCAAGGCGTCTACGCTCTCCGCTTCTAAAGAGGTAGTGGACGTATTCGCTGAACAGAGCAACAGCACTCATTCTCCCCAGGCGTCATCCTCATCACCGGCTCGGACACCATCGTCAGGGACATTGTGTTCGGATGATTACTCTGATGGAACAACACCACCATATGTTTGGCTGGAGTGTCGAGGTAGGCTCCACGCTGAGCCGGGGAAAGGACGGAAAGCCATCATATTGTCTGGGCGAGCGCGATGGATGCCTGTCGTGCGGTGGAATAGCATTGATCAGGCAGGTGGCATTGGCAATCTCGGGCATCATGAAGAAAATGCCTGTGGTGGCTCGACAGCAGGTATAATGCGTTTTCTACTTGGTGGATTCGAGTATCTGGAATTCTGATTACGGCCTCAGGTTTGCGGTCAACTGAGACCACTGGAACACAGTCCATCGATCCTTTGGAATTCTGGGCCCTGTTGTCCACCCAGGGCACTTTCCTTGTGGCGTCTGCCAGCGTCAGGGATGTGCTTGGGTGGGGAACTAGTGAAATGATCGGGAGGAATATTTGGACAATGGTGAGGGATAATCGAAGTGGCATAAGAGAATGTGTCGAAGAAGAGCTGGCGAAGTTGGATTCCCCGGAGGTATGCTTCTTTCCGTTTTCAACTCTAATCGCGGTCATCCAAATCCTTTTTTTCTTTTCCGCCTCTAAAGAACATAGATGACCGGGACCCCCCGCCCACCTTCGTGACGACGTCCCTGGTGCATAAAGAGCTGCGTATAGTGCCGATGCGGCTCGCATTTTACCGTACGCCGCGGTCCCGCAAGCATGCACCGCCCACGACATCATCGATTGGCCTCACCCCGACCCCACTTATCCATCCGCTCAACAACCCATTGTGCCCTATCGTATGTCAGGCTACGATGCTTTCCAACTCTGATTGCCAGTCGAAGAACGCTAGCAGTGTTAGCCCAGGTTCTAGTCACGCACCGAGCCGAGTACCGAATCATATAGAGACGGTGTTAGATGAGCCAAACCCGTTGACGCATTCACCTGACGCATCGCTCTTCGAGGAACTGGAAACCACCCGAGGGACTAGTTGGCAATATGAACTTCAACAACTCAAGTTTGCGAACCAACGGCTACTCGATGAACTCCAGGCACTGGAAGGTGCCTATGCAACTAGCGGGGCTGGAACTGATTCCTCTACCGGCACAGGACACACCGCGTCTACTCCGCTCGTTCAACAGCGCCCTTTTTATTCGTCTACCACAGAAACGCCAGTCTCTCAAGAGCCATGGTTGCCACAACCACAATTGCCTTACACGCCGTTGATGCATTCGACTCTCCCCTCGTCCATGCCCTCATTACGCTTATCCCACAGTTTGCATGAGCAGGATCCACCATGCTCGGAGTGGTCTTCGCTTGCTGGCGCGAATGGACAGGGTTCCAATCGTCTCAAACGATCATGGCACTCCGAGAACGGTCCAACGACCTGAATTAGGAGTGACAGATTCGCCAGAGCATGCATGGCGCGGGTCAGGGATGGACAAGCGGACGTTCTTGGTGCAGACAAATATACACGCAAGCTGCCCTTTTCTGTTCCTTTACCATTCCTGCCTAGTGTCTGCATAGGATTTCCTTGGGTTCTCTTATTATCTTGTTTCTGTTTGCACATCTCTCCCTCACTGCATATCCACGTTGTCGAACATTGTTTTGCTGTGCGCTTGTCGTGCTTCTGTGTAATCCCGCTGCCTTGCCACCGATTTGAAAACCATGCGCGTCCCGATGTCGAGGATCTCCGATCTCGCGATGACACCCTTCGTTTGTTCTCGAGAGACTGTCACAAATCTTTGGTCTCGGTGGCGAGTCTGGTAGTCTTATCTTCGTGTTGGCATCGCCGGCCACTCAGTATGTACTGTACTACTAGTAATCAGAATCTACTTGTAATGAACCGCTCGAGTCAGCGTACATAACTATTCTTAGGTTCCAGGCTCTTAGTCATGGTCATCTTAGTCAGCACGGCACATTTGTCATCCCGTCCTGTATCCCCGTTGCTTATATACCAAGGCCCTCCTCCTCCCCGTCTCCCCACGTCGGACCTGTGTACGTCGTGAGTCTCTTTTTCGTTTCTGGTCCCACCTTGCTGCGATTCGCGCCGAAAAATCGTGAATAGCATGCAAGGACAGCACAGAAAGTGCTGGATGGAATGCCACATCAGCGGATGCACCCACGCATCCGCACTACACCATCAATTCCACAACTGATCACTCGTATCCAGATAACCAGCCAAAATGGGTCGCCGCCCAGCTCGCTGCTACCGCTATTGCAAGAACAAACCCTACCCCAAGTCCCGGTACAACCGTGGTGTTCCCGATTCCAAGGTATGTTTTCACATCACCCCCGAGTAGCGAGATTCTGAGCCGTTACCCCTCTTTGTCAGATCCGTATCTTTGACCTGGGACGAAAGCGCGCCTCAGTGGACGAATTTCCTTTCTGCTGCCATCTCGTTTCGGACGAGTATGAGCAACTCTCGTCAGAAGCTCTCGAAGCCGCTCGTATCTGTGCCAACAAGTATGTCACCAAGACGTCCGGAAAGGACTCCTTCCATTTGCGTGTCCGCGTCCACCCCTTCCACGTCATCAGGATCAACAAGATGTTGTCCTGTGCTGGAGCTGATAGGTCCGTCCTTTTCTTCTGACTGATACGACTGCCGTTCGATAAGCTCGCTTCAGGCTCCAGACTGGTATGCGCGGTGCATGGGGCAAGCCATACGGCACTGTCGCCCGAGTCAACATCGGCCAGATCATCCTCTCCATCCGTTGCAAGGACAACAACGCTCACGTCATCCAAGAGGCTCTCCGCCGTGCCCGTTACAAGTTCCCCGGTCGTCAGAAGATCATCGTTTCCAAGAAATGGGGTTTCACGAACGTGAATCGCGAGGAGTACACCAAGTTGAAGGAAGACAAACGCGTGTTGCAGTATGTGTCTTTTCCTCGGCGGTCATACGTTCGATGTCTGATGACTTTGTGGCAGGGATGGCGCGTATGTACAGTACATTCGTCCTAGGGGCCCTCTAGATGCCAATCTGCGGGCACAACTCAAGGCTTGAGAGACTACATACATTATGTGTCCATTTTGATCCAGTAGTACGTTCCAAGTCAGCCTGATATATGAAGGTTCCGAGAGTATGACAGTCTTGAGCTGCTGTATCCAGTATGCTGCGCCCATTGTAAAACAGCGCAGAAACGCCACGATTGCATCACTGAACAATCGCAAAACAGAACACCCCTGAACCTGAAAGGCCCTGGCAACGATGACTCATCCGTAACGAACTCAATTGGCCTGGGCCGAGAGTCGTTGACTCCAAACAATATGTATCCACACGTGCACAAAATCGGAGGCAGTAATTCACTTCGTTATCTACCGCCACTCGATGCGGCAAGATAAGTTCCGGTTTCACCAGCGATGGGTACTCGGGTGAGCTAGGCTCTCGTTGGAGCTAATGATGGCGGGAAGAGGACGACCTAGAGACCAACTGCCAGGACCTTTGCCACCGTTGCCCCACCCCACTCCGAGACAGGCTTTGTCCTGCCTGTGTTGACCGTTAGTACTCACCCACGCATTCAAAACTTTTCCCAGCACTACACTTGAATCTTATCGAATTCTTCTCGTACTGGTATTCGGTACCCAGGATCCATCTCAGGCTTTGTCTCAATGCAGGTAAGTGCCAATGGAATTGTGATAGCTGGCGGTGTCCAGACTCGTTGGCACGGGTGCCGAGAAGTCTCATATCTGTCCCTAGATAGCTGACGTTTCGGGCTGATAAGTTACGTTGTGAGTTTTCTCGCAAGATCATATCAGTCAAGCAACGACCTTTGAGAATCTCTGCTCAGCCTGGGGTTGCTGCTTGCACCTACTGCAAATTATAAATAAGGTCGTCTCCGCCACTGGGGGGTATGCCGATCGTATTCATAATAATTCCTCGATGTGTGGATACATCATACAAAATTCGTACAGTCCGCCGTGAAATCATGTTGCCGATGCTTTAAATATTCTTCAGTGCTCCGTTTGGGTCATTCATTTGGGTATTGATCATGATCAGGTCCTGCGTCAATTCACGGGATGTATCTGAATTCAGGTGTCTAGGAACCCAAGGTCAGCATCGACGCTAGATCCCACTCCCTAGCCACAATGCAATGCTCACTTTATCGGCTAATTCGTTCATGTCCACGGGCGCGTTGAGATCGGGGCGTCCATGCGACGCATCTCGTCGAGCGTTGTCCCATCTGTATGACAAGTAAAGGATGATGGCAAGTGCACCGCCAAGTGCATTCAGACCGCACGTAGTACCAAAACCAAGGCTATGGATCCGTCAGTAAACTCATGGACCACTTGAACGCACAACGGTGACCACGTACAGGTACCGCGGACCGTCGACGGTCGGGTAGAGGTTAGTACCCAAGATCGATCCACCCTGGCCGATAGCCATGAACATGGGAATACCAGCGGCCCGTTTAGACTCCGAGCCGAGGTTATGCACGAACCACGCAATGACGATGCCGATAGCCGTGTATGTTCCGCTAGTGATACAAAACACCGCAAAGTATCTCGCGTGTGGATTGGTCGGCACAACTATCACAATCAGGTATCCTATCGCAGCCAGGAAACATGAACTGGCGATGACGAGTCCTCGGGTTTGGAAGCGATCAGTGAAGTAAGCAGCGCTACAGAGAACGATTGCAGCGACCGCATATGGGGGGACAGTTAAGAGTTGAGCGAGGGCGTTGGCTACATGAATCAGTCAGGCTTCAACCTCTAGCGCAATGGGACGAGAAAAACTCACTGTAGCCAAACGTCTTGATTATTGTAGGAAGGAATGCAGCAATACTCGCCAAGGCACAATTGAGACCAAAATAGATCACTCCACCAGCGTAGATGCGCCAATCAGCAAATGCTGCAAAGACGTGCGCTACAGTCCATGATCAGATGAGTGCCATGACAATAACGAACCACAAGACTCTGCGATTGAAACAATTGCTCACCTTTGTTGATGACTGCTCCAGTATCAGCCTTGGTTCCTCTCGAACTGCGTTCCAAGGCGATTTCTCGCTCTCTCGGTGAAAAGAATTTTGTCGACTCCGGCCGGTTGGGCAGAAGAAGCATCGCAACGACACCGAGCAAGATCGCAGGGATACCCTACATGATCGACAAAGAAGGATTGGCATTCGCCCATCGTTCATGTAATATGAGGGATACCTCGATCAAGAACAGAACCCTCCAATCTGATTCGCCACCACTACCACCAGTGGTCTTCAGGGGGGCGCCATAGTGAATTTGTTGGACGCCAAAGGCAATCAGTCCACCAAAAGCACCTGCAATGGCTGCAAAGCCGAACCAGTATCCCATACGAAGACCGAGCTCGGCCCTCGTGTAAAAGAATGCTGTATCGGTTGGCAAGTGGTGAGCAAAGTCTAACGAAAAGATAGAGCAAGAGAGGACAGAAAGGACTCGACGCGTACAGAAGTAAAGAGGGATCGCTGGACCAAACCCAGCTTCGAAAACCCCGAGACCGAGCCTGCCGCAGAGCAGCCCTCCAAAGTTGAAAGCCGATGCCTGAAGGTCGGGGTTAGTGACCACCCAGAAAACTATATCAGTAATCTCACCGATAAAGTGGAACAGGTCCCCCATCCTATGGCAGCTGCTGCTATCCAATAAGACGGCGGGAAGAGCTTGGAACACACGGTTGCAGGGACTTGGCAAATGATCTTATCGTGCGATAGGTGAGGTAATGTGATCACACCGCACAAATGAGCACTCGCGATAACATTTGCACAAAAAAGCATCGATCAGACTCACATATGTAAAGTAAAATGCGGAGCTAATCCAAATGAAAAGGATTCCTGTAGGATCACCATTGAGGGTTTCTTGAGGAAGGCCCTGCAGACGGGCATTGCCCAAGTTGGTTCTATCCAGATCTATGTCGGTGCAGAGTAACATCAGCAAGAAGGACAAATGAAGCGAGGATAATCGAGACAGGGAACAAACTCACAAGCAAAGAGGTAGAGAAGACATGTTATGGGTAAGATACGGAGGTCAATCTTTCTGACGAGGCGTCCCTCCTCCTCAGGCGTGGCCAACGGAGGTTGGGAGGATCCAGTGTGAGATTGTGTCTCGGAAAAGGCTTTTTCATCGTCCATGGTATATGGAAAACTTGAAAGCACTCGGCCAGAGGTGGGAACCCATATATACCTTGATGTCCTCGGATCAAGGCGGGCTTCAGACTGCAGCTCCAGGGTCCCCGGGGCGATGCGTAAGTAATGGGAACCTGTCATGATGTAACTACTAAAAATAGAATAGCCTTTCACCATCGGATTGATTACTACACGAACGCTTGCACGATACATAGCAGACGTCCAGGAAACTGCTCTGGTGGCCTCCCGATGAGCGACATACCAAGAGGCGTTAACATTTTCGCCGCGCTTGAATTGTACTTGAGATACTTACGGCCATGATCCAGGGAAAGGGGAAGGGAAGGGTAGTCAGGCACAGCTCGGCTACTATGTAGTCTTTGTTCCTGGAACCGTCGTGGACCGGAGTCGTGGTCGTGGGTTTATCACGTTTCCAAAACGGTTAGGCGGCCCGACGCCGCTTCAGGATGGACCTCGAAATGAGGAGCGCATCATCGTCTGGTACATACATACAGGTGACATGTAAGTGTCTTCCGACTCACATATCCTCTCGATGTCTCACGCGGCACTGATCGGGGTGTGCTGATCCTCTTGCACTGTTGATCGATCGATCCCCTCGATTACATAGTTCCAACCCATTTCTAAAATTTCCCTGTTGGCAACCTATATGTAACGCCTCGTTAAATTAGATCTGATATCGGTTTGCGGATTTTGAGAGAGGAACTTCAATTATATAATAGTGTTTCGTGCTTTCATCTCGGTGGCTTCACCCAACGGGGTCGCATGCGAGACGCTCGTGCACTGTGGCCCACACACGGCGTTTTGGTGAGATGACAAAATGTTCGCCGCGAGAGGTTCTCTTCCATTTAATTTCCGTCTGCAACGTGTGAGGGGTGCTAAAAGATTGCACCATCAGTTGCAGAAGTTGACCAACGGAGACATGTTTGCACTTGAACTTCGGCGTTGCCCGTGACAAGGGCCCTACTTATTCTGAACGTTTTCGCCCGCGTGATGAATCATGAGTGGAAGCGCTGACATCGGTTCCCACAGAGTGACTCGCCCGTGTTGAGGATAATGGATTCTCCGGTGAGTGATCCTCTACACGCCGTTGACGCACGCACCGCCGTCAATTTTCCTGGATAATCTTACTTACTAATGTGGAGTGAGTACGCTGGACCGTGTATTCAGCGCAGCGCTGTCTCGCACAGGTCGAGGCGAACCTAGGCTAATTTCTCCCGTCACGCCTTCCCGTGCTTCCCGCGCCCGCCGGCACCGTGACGGCGACGGTCTCGGTGAGTGGCGGTGTGGTTCGCGTCTTCTGAGATATCCCGCCATAGTCCCTCACGCTATCTCTCACCTGTCCCCCACCATCCTGCCGCTCTCGCCGTCGTCCTACTCGTCCGATGTGCTTGCACTGCAACCAGTCTCCACCAGTCTCCTCCCATAGGCTGTCTGTTACAACACTGATCGGATCGGCTGTGAGTGGCATGACAAGGTCACATCGGTCCGCTAACTCTCAGATAACTTGCGGAGTAAATTTGTGGAGCTCCAGAACCAGCACAATCTGAAACGCAGCTGACGTGACAGCTGACAGTCTGGGGATTGTCAGGCTCCTACCACTCTCTCCCACACCGGTAGGAGCCTGGGTGCACTACGACATCGGATCATATAATAATACCCGGCGCAGGGAATCCCATGTCGCCGTCCTGCTCCCCACACACTTACCATCTCCCCCGCTCACCGTTGCCATCGTCAGCACCATAAAATATGATATAATGGACCTCCTGCAGAAGGATTACATTGTCATTACAGTCACGCGATAACTGGGGAAGAACTGGCGAATCATTAATCATTAATCAACGTTCAACTTGCATGGGTGTTACAATTCACTCGACATTATACAGATAAAGGCATGTGTAGCAAAACTTGCAGATAATCTTGTACACGGCTTTAATGGGATCTAGTAGAAGCGCAGTATCAGAGAATTCAAAAGTTTATTTGGCATTCAAACAAGGACATAGCATCATCATGTTATTAGCATGCATGCCACATGATCCTGGTCCCGGTGATATCTGTGAAACTGGAGCTGTTACGTCCGCAGCGGCCTCTTCGAGAGAGTCAGACAGTATCTCTCGTTCCGCGTTCAGATCATCGGAAATACCTTGAGGGTGGAGAACCCGCCGTGGTTGCCAATGACTCGGCCGTGGCCTCCTGCAACCCTAGAAGGGCAAGAGGATGGAACTGGTCGGACTTCGACATGTTGGTCGTCATGCTGCCAGGTCCAACGTCGAGACGCAATTGTGCGACTAGTATTAGATGGCGTGTGGTCACGACAGGCGGGAGGTGCCAGGAGTTCGAACGGTCAGCAGAATGCGATATGAAATTCGTACTCGCGACGCGTCACGACAGAGAGCCTGAGAGAAGTTGTCGGGCGCGACTGGGAGGACGACGTCTGGGTCGATTACAGGACCGCACGGTGTAGCATACATATACACCACCATAGCTGCGTAGCAGCAACGAGCGGAACCCTCCCACGAAGTCTCTCGAGTCCCGGCACGGTCGACTGTCTCGTGTCACCCCAAAAATCGTCTTTTTTCCCATGGGGGCCACATCCCCTTTCCTGAACTGTTGGGGGACTAGTGGTCAGTTCCGCACCTTCCTTTATCCGGGAAAAAGGACGTTCCTCGGCAACGTGACAGCAGGAACACTGCCGCCAAACACGGCACGGAGGGACGGAGAGGTGGGCTACCCTCCCCCCTGACGGTGCAATCGCCGTGGTATGCCGTTGTCGCCACTCTCTAGAAGGGCGACCAACTCGAGACCCCAAGGGGGGGTAAGGGGAGATTACCCTTTGGGATCTTTGCAGATCCTTGACGACTTCGAATGCGCCGCCACTGAGCCCCCCCTCCTCGTGAACAGAAGTGAAGAAAGGAACCCCACCTTGCCTTGATTCAACTTAACTCCCCTCCCTCCGTCCTCCTCCCTCGCCATCTTTCCAGCGCTTCGACATTCTCCCCACCCGAGCCTCCGCCAGCACCTCGCTCACCGGCCTCGATGTCGTCCTCCGAGTCGGAGTCGGCATCTTGGTCGTTGCCGCTGCCGTGCTGCCTCCATCGATCGTGACGGCACGACCGCTGCCAGTCACTGACCCCGGTCGGCCGCATTCTCCCGGTGAAATTGCGATCTCGGTCGTCTGTCTTGTATTGTATTGTCTTTTCTTTCGTATTTGGCAGGGGAAGCAACGCTGCTGCTCGATTAGGCGCGGTGTCTCATTTTGTCGGTGTCGCGCGCTGGATCTCGCCGTGCTTTGGGCCATTGTGTGTTTCTCCCTATCTCAGCGTCAGGTTCTAATCCAATGTGAGCCTTCACGGGCCTGCCGACCATGTGAAACTGGTATTTTGCCTAATCATTTATCACCTTTCGGGCGCTGAGGACAATTAGATTACGGTATATCTTTTGTACCGAAGATGGCAGGACTGACCCGAAACCATCGCGTTTCTTATTGTCTTCACAAAAGTAGATGATAACCAGGACCTTAGGCTAGGCCTCAACTAGAAGCAATGTAGCTCCGCTCATCAATCGAGAAATTTTTTCTCGTCGCCGTCGTATCCCTGATTCAGCAGTCGGTCCAGGAGGTGGTCCTTCAATTTGGGGATGAAGTCATGGAAACGTTTGTCTAACCTGTTTCGACAATTATCTGAGAAGAACTGTGCTCACATGGAAAGCAGGGCACCAGAAGAGCTTTGGAGGAATTCCGCTAAGTTGAACAGATTAGATGCAGATTCAGTTAGTCGATGATGGAGGTGAGACAGTGCATTGTTCAAAGACAGAGCTGTATCGCCCTCATCATGATCAGAGCCTATGTAGATGTCGCGTTGGCGCTGAACTCGGGTGTACCGCCTTTCTTGCTTTGAACAATGCAAACAGCTCTAAACGGGTCAGCCGACAACAGCGAATGGCAAGTTCTGTCCTGCAAAATTTCCTTCCTTGACTACTGAATTTCCCTGGAGCCAAGCAGAAGATCAAGAGTCTGACTTCTAGATAAGCGTTGGAAAGGGTTAGCAAACCATGAAGGACAACTTTCTTGGTTGAGAACGGACGATACCCACCTACCAGTTCAAGTGACACGAAGACGAGAGATGTCGATGAAGGCCGGTTGGGAGCCAAGTTCGTCACTCATCCAACGAGGGTTTCGTGCGCCATCGGAAAGCAAGGGCACTCAACCGAGTAACTGTCTGATGGTCATCATGTGCACGAAAGTTACGAGATATTTGCTTGCGAGTTCTGAGCACTAGTTACAAAGAGAGGATTCAAAGTTCTGAATTCCAGTTTGTCCGTGTCGCAGATAGGAAGAGCACAGGAAAGAGCCCTTTGCATATTTTGATCCTTCGGAGACCGGGCAAGACGAAATAAGGTTGCACGTTCATTCACCGATCTCAAGCCTGGTTAGTCCGGACGCGATGTGAACATATTGTAGATGATATCCAATTGGGTAGCAATTGAAGGTATCTATCTGAAAACAGGATGACAGCTTGAATGCTATCGCTGGATCAGTAATTTGAGTGAGTGCAAGATTCACCACAGAATTCTGAGCACGTGCAACGCCCGTGAGCAAGGTAATCAGTCCACAAATTTCCTTTAAGTCAATCGTAGTCTAGGGTGGAATGACATAGCTCTGGCCATCACAGGATCGCTCGTTTCGATTGATAGGCCGAAAGCTGACATGGACCTTGGTAGCATTTTTCGTGCATGCCTTGTTTAATTTGATAACAAAATCGATATCAGCAACCAGATCGAATGGTCCAAAAATTGTACTCACATTCGTATATATCTACTCTTGAATCAGCGACTGAGGGTATGACGCTGATCGCAAACCTAAAGTCAGAAAGACGTGAAGGAATAGTCCCCGTTCAGATCGTGCTTGTCGGAGGCGACAATAGAACACAGGAAGTACTTGGACGAGAGACACCGAGAACAATGAACTTGACCTGTATGTAGTAAGTAAGTAGACTCGAGGCAGATTTTGTTTACATTTGCTGATGTTGTTGTGTTTCAATTTGGTTCACCTGTGCATGTGAGTACTCTTCAGCGCCGACGAGAACCGGGGTCCTAAACCTGAATTTGGGTTGCAACGATGTTGACCAAAAGAACGCTCACCTTGGCATCCGTGACGAGCCTGCTCATCGTCCCGGTTGTCTCGGCCGCGGTGCTTCAGGAGCAATACCACGAAAACCTCAATATCCGACCACTAGCCAACGGCAAGGTCGTGACCGCCTTCACGTTCACAACCCTTCTTGGGGGTGCCACTCCTCGAGATCCTCGTGA
>JBBPPF010000041.1:0-44752 GCA_038091815.1 Leccinum obscurum | reverse complement strand
TTGTAGACCACCAGCGGGTAAAGGAGCGTCTCGCATCCGTCGTCCGTTCAAAACAGGGGTCTGTCTTTTCCTCTCTCCCTTGGTGCACGGCTAATCTCCAGCAGGAAGATGGTCAACGTGAACGCACAATTCCCATTCCGTTTACACGACCGCTCCGCTGCGTCCTCGCGTAACGTCTCCGGTGGCACTCTCCCCAGCAGTCGTGCCCCCTCACCCTCCCCACCCCGTCTGCTGCAAAAGTCCCCTTCGACAGCCTCTCTCGAGGACGCTCCACACTATCTCCCGCTCGCCCTCAACCCCTCCACGGTGCTAAGCGTCCGTCTCGTCAAGTCTGTCCACTCCACGCTGAGCACACGTGGTCGCTCCCCACCTAGTCCCGATCCGCAGGACCAAGAGCCTCACGTGAGTCCTCTTTTTGCTCTCCTCGCAAACCACCTGCATCTCTCTCTCAAGTCTACCGTGGAGTCACATACAGACGACTTCAGCATACACGACGCCGGCGCCGTGGCACGTTCATGGGGAGACTGACCGTCTATCACATTCATTTCGGACCATACTCCCTTCTATAGTACAGTAGTACATTCTTTCCTATTCGAGCATCTTTCTGTTATCTCCACGAGGTATCATTTATTTCATCTCGACCTGTCGGATCTGGGTTGTTGCGTAGGCTCTTTCCAGATATGTTATCCTCCACTCTTGTGCCTCGGCCCGAGCACGTATACAGTCAGAGGTCCACAAACAAACGGAAATTCCCTCTTCCAATTTCAAAACCTGGACACTACAGTGCTTTGCCCGTGTTGTCGCGATTCAGGCCTATCGATCATGTGTGTCATCCTCCCCTTTTCGGTCTGGCTTCCTCGACATGGACCTTGTTCTCGCGTAAACGCTTGACCCTCTGAACCATCGAACTAAGTCCCTCGGCTTTCTGATATCTCCCCGCGCCAATCACATTCCTTTCTCCTCCCCAGCCAATGGCCATTGTCTTCTCCAGACGTTTCGCCCGAGACAGCTCCACGTGCGACGTGGCAAACAATTGTCCAACGAGACCCCCCTTGTCTCCCTTTTCATTTCCTGCACCGGAGAGGAGACGTCCAGGAAACGCCCGCGACATATCATATCGCGGGCATCACTCTTCCTCCATGGAGATACTATTACAAGCTCTGTGTACCGCGGACGGGACGAGCCGTCTCTCGGCCCCGCGCGAACAAAGGGCGGCACAGGCACGCATCGCTGAGCGCATCGAACTTCTTGACCAGAAATGTATCATCTCTCTCTTTCCTTCTAAACCCGGAACCGAACAAATGGGACACGGCGGTGCCACGAACCCACCCAGCAGGGCCACAAGCTGCAGTGTTATCGCGTTGCTGCCACTGGCCCATGACGAACGACGAGTAGTAGTGGGGTCGGAAAAACCCCAGATCGGCAGAGATCGGTAAGACGTCGTTTGAGGAGTCCGTCGCGACGCCACAGCCCGAGTGGATCCCATGTCAAAAATGATACACTAGGTCGCGCGTGCTATCTCTATCTCTTTCTCTCTCTTCTAATACGCTCGCTCCGAGCTCGCTCACTCGGGCGTGGCAATTTCGATGCGATCGGGCGACTCGCACACGAGGCTCGACTGTCCTTCCGTCCCTTTTTTTTTTCTGTCGTGCTTGGCTATATATGCGCTTCTTCCCCACGTTACATGGGCCCCTGTCGCGAAACAGTGAGAACCCGAACCACGATTCGGTTCCGTTGCTTGTCGTCAAGAGGCACGGTAGCACGTGTACGAGCTCTCTCGTTTGTTTTGCTCAACGTTCGAGGGGGGGAAGCATGTACATACATGACGTACGGAAATCCCTCCTCGAACGGACCGGCCGGGAACGCGATAGGCTGCAAAGACGAATCGAGCCTATACCATCCGATTGCACAGATTGCTTCTACGGCGGGTATAAAGCTGCAGGCCGGAGCACCAACCAACAGTAACTATCCCGGCGTGAGATCTCACTCACTGAGGCTACCCTGTCCAGGGCATCGAATCGGGGGGAAACCCGCCCGACTGAGAGACGGGTTCTCGCCAACATTACGGTTGACAGTTGTGTCGGAGGGCCCGGGGCCTCCCTCCACCCCCTTCCAACCGCGCTTCATGAAATCTCTTACATACCAGGGCTGGGTGGCTCATCATACCGATTATCTCCGCAGCCGCCCCCCCTCTTCCTTTCCTTCCTTTCCTTTCCTCTCTTTCCCTCTCCTTCCTCTGCCGGCGCCGTGCCGCCTTCCCGGATGGTCCCCGACATATAATATGAAGATCTGGATGAATAAATCGGGAGATAGTACTAGTACAATATACATACATATGGGCAAAAACGACGACATGGCTACAACAACAAACCAAAGAGATACTACTACATATGTATAAAGATGCACGTCCCGGAATGACTCGTCCGGGGACTCGGAAACATATACACGCGTGCGCTGTCGCAACCCCACAAGAACGCGTTTCGGTCGTGCCGTTGTCACAGACCGTGTGCCATTATATGTCGCATGATCGTCAATGAGGCAAGAAACTCTGTGGTTCGGCGTATGAGCGGGTTCAACAAATTTGAAAATTGGAAATGAAAAAGAAAAAGAAAAAAAGAAGGATGGAGGAAAGAAACCCTGGTCGTCAGGCGGGTCCGAACGCAAAAGAACGCACCGGCTGCGAGGTGGGGATATGCCTCATCGATCGTCAACATGCACCCCGACGACCCGGGATAGTCCGGTTCGCCAGCGACCTTGAGCGAGTACGATGCGACGACGTAGTCGTTCTGGTTCGTGCACTGTGCGTTCCCCGAATCCGATTGCGCGTAGGCAGGTCCAATCACGGACGACGGAACACACACATACACACACACATACGCGTGTACGCGCGACACGTGGATCCCCAGAATCCAAGATCCAAGTCAGCCTCGGGACGAAGACCGCCGTACGCGTGATGACGCGCCGGAAACGGGAAAAAGCGCGCACCGTCCATTCGTGCCCCTTGGTCGATTTCCAGCTCCATCGATACTCCCGTCCATCCGAACCCAGAAATTTCCTCGTTCGGCTGCTGTGTGTTTCACGTCCGTCAGCAATGCCCGGTCGCGGGGAAGGAGTGAAGGCAAGCAAACTCCTTCACCGATGAGTAAACTCACTCACTTGCTGGTCGATGACAGATAGTCGCTCATCGTCATTGGAGCCCTGCTGCGTAGGGTGACCGTCCCGAGTGAATTGTTCGGGCCGAAGGCGAGCGCGATCAGCGGATTCGACGGATTGTGTTCGTGCGTCGCGTTGTGGATCATGTAAGCAGTATGTGACAGCGACTGAGCCGTACAGCGTAGACACAACCGAAGGCGGTCATTCATGTCGATAAAGTCGGACCCCGTCAGCTGTCCGCTCCGGTCTTCGAGCAGGTAGGGCATGCCATAAACAGTGGTGGACATGACGTTGACGGGGTTGAGAAGGAGGGGGGGGGGCTTGTTACCGTCCCTCGCCGAGCGAGGTGCGTATTAAATCCTCGTCCAAAGCTGCTAGCGCTATCGAAACCACTTTCGGCAGATGGCGGGCAGGCAACATAGATGGGCGGCAGGCGTATCGTGCATTGCATGCACGGATTAAACTGCCGGTATGGCATCGGTGAAGCTAACCTTGTCGATGGTTTCACGACCACGCTGCAGTCGTTCATAGTCAGTGCACGATAAATGAGAATGCCCAAAGATGTGACGAAAGAGGGAACCGCATCGCGCCCTACAGTCGTAAATCCGAACGCGCGGGCATCTAGCACTGATCGTAGAACCTGCCTTCACGAGAGCAATGACGTGATGACGTACGTCTCGATCGTCAAGGCGTACCCGAACGACAGCAAGTGAAGAATTTGCGCAAATCGAGCCGGATAACAGTGCCTCAAAGCGGAAGCGCGCAGCAAGTTCGGGGAGGCTGTACGACCTGAGTCATGATAACATAATTCACTTCGAACACGAGGTGGAACAGATTCTTGAGCGGGATCGAGCGGTCCGAGATAGTGGATGGAAAAAGGGAAAGCGCGTCTTTGAATACCCCATGAGAACCTTCCCCGCTGTCGTTCAACGTTCAAAACCGGTTTCTGTGTAACGAGATCAACGTGTTTCAAGTTGAATCTTGTGGCCAACGGCAACAGCCGGTGATACCAGATTTGATGCCTCACATGGCTAAATGTCGTGCAATGTATCCAATGACACTCCAGTGAGAATTGTCCTCTCATTTTGTAGGATGCGATGCCATCTCATGTGAAGGTGGAGAGTAACCTTGTCTGCCACATCAAAACGAGGACGTTGGACATTCCAATGGCAAACGATTTGACCCACGGGGTTTGCGCGCAGCTACGGAACGCAAGGCACATTGCCTTCTGATAAGATCTGAAAAGATCATCACCGGCGGTTTTGACCACAACACACGAGCGTGCTTAGGGGTTGACCAAAACAAGACGCAACGTTGCAATCAAGTCAGCGTCTCCTGCCGTTCGCTTGGTGAGCCCATGCATGGGACCTAAACGTACGACATACTGAGGAACCGGTTAGTTATCTCTGTGGCGGGGCCTATCCCTCGCTACATTCATGTCCCATAGTCTTCGATGCCTTCCTCTCTCCTTTTCCCGCTCAGATTCGTCATAGTCCCTCAGCCGATTGCGGCGGTCCTCGTGGTCACGGGTAGGTGACCGGCTACGACGCTCTCTTTCGTCACCGCGCCTTCTGCGGGTGGGAGACAGCGATCGTGACCGCGATCGATGACGCATCTGTACGTCTTGTTCGTCACGGTTTGCCATGCGAGTTGCCTTGCGGGTGCGTTTCTCCTCTTTACGCTCGGCTTTCTGGCGACGTCTCTCTTCCTTCTCGTGTTTACGCGTTGTGTCGTCCTTGGTACTCGGAGCCGCCTCCGTTGATGACCCAGCTGCAGGTTGTGCAGCATTCGCTCCAGTTGGGCCAAAACCGCTGAACAGGGAGATGATGTTGGTCGCGTTTGTTAGACAGCTGCAGACGAACTTACAGCGCGACGGAAAGTGCCTCTGCCTCTGCTTCTTTTACTTTGCGAATTTCCTCGGCTCTTTCTGCCTCTCCGTCCGCATTGTCCCTGTTGTACCAGTGAACGTCCTTGTTCTTTTGCCACCTCCCGGTTGGTGCATTGATGCTGTGACCAAGATAGTGCTAGAACGTCGCTCAGTGTGTGATGAAAGAGAGTAATGACGATGCCCACTTCTCTGTCTTTGTCTGCAGAAACGTCGGACCACTTGAATTCTGCTTGTCCTCCTCGGGTCCCTCCACGGATGGGTTCGAACATCGACGTCAGTGCCGCAGACTCGTGGTTATGGTTGACGTTCCCCGTCTATTTTAAATCCCCGAAAGTGTCTCCGACCAAAACGCTATCTAGATGCCGGTGTGTGATCCGCACTTTTAGCGGGATGCCGACACCCTCGCCGCTGCCTTGAAGTCGCGCTGTTCTGGCCACGCAAAACGACGACATGGCTTTTGTGCACGATTCGTGCGCTGTACGTGCCGCAATGTCCCTGAGATTTGCGGCATTAAAAAGCTTGCTGCAGCGTGTGCACCTCTAGCCGAGAGCTCGCTTGACTCGGATTGGGCAAGAACTTCATAACTTGGCACATTGGAGTTCGGTGTGACAGATTCAAGCGATCATCAAGGAGCGTGATGGGATCGGCTTTCTATGCCTAGCGCTCGTCCCCGTCGTTGGGCAGTACCGATGTATGCGTATGATGAATCGTCCGAGTTGCGAAACGTGCCGCTTTTCTATCCAATTTATTTATTTATTTCTAATTTCAGAGAATCCCGGCTAGGAACACTCCTTGCACTCCTCCCGCCATGATGCACGAACCTTTCTGCTATCCTCATTTCACCTTCAGAAACAGTTGACAGTCACCTTGCCCTGAAGACACGCGCGTGGCACTGCAATGCTCGACCTCGCACACTATCGCACTTGCAACTCGTCTCGTCTCCCGGTTCTGCATCTCTTCCTCGACGCCACAGCGTTCTTCCGTGACCTCGGCGGCCGCACTGGCACGCCTCGAAGATACGCTTGTCCGTTAATTTAAATGTCGCACTTCTTCTCGCAACACAGCGCACACCCGTTGCGTCCACCCAATCACCGGAACCAACGGTCCAGCGCCGTCACGCTGGACAAAGAAAGGCAGGGTACGTTCAGCACCCGTACCGTGCAACGCTGACCGAGCCCTTTCACAGGGAGGAGAGCTGGGCATTATCTGCGTGACACCCGTTCCCGGATTCGATCACAAGCAGTGCCTGGCTATTATCCCCTTATCCGGGTACAAACAAAGCACGCCACGTCGAAAATTCTCCGAATAATCCAACTCGCCCGACCAAGAGACCAATGTCGCTTTTTTGAAGGCATCCTGAATGGCCAGTTTCACTACGAGCACCTCTGCGACGTCGACGATGCATTGTTTTCATGTACCGTATTCAATGGTATTTTTTTCAATGTCACGCGTTTGTTTTGTTGATTCTTACGTGTGCGCACGGGCCCGCGTGGCAAACGAAACTGCAAGTGGAAATAGCCGAACACAACCCAAGTTGGTGTGCTCCTCAACCTTTCCTTTTATCTGTCCCGCACCCTCCATTGTAACCTTTCCCTTTTCCTCGTTTCCACTCGTGATGAGTAAAAAGGCAGCGAAAAATAACGAACCAGAGACCAACTATGCAGAACGCGATATCGTCTTGGGCAAAGTACGCGGATTTCCGCCTTGGCCTGGCATGGTATGTCGCGTCTTCCTTGTGCCCAGAAAGCCCTCGTTCATCGTTTTCATCCCTATAGGTCGTTAATCCCGACAATGTCCCATCCGTCGTTGCCAAGGAGCGCCCTACTGGCAAAAAGACGCTCTTTCACTGTGTCAAGTTTTTCCCTACCGCAGAGTTGTGCGTCTCCATCTCCATCTTCCCTTGTCGAGATGGTAAATCCTGTTTCGACACAGTGCATGGCTTGTCTCAAAAGATATATCGAGATTGAAGGAACACGAGATCCGTGCATACATCGCCGAGCCACACAAGAAAAATCTGGAGCTTCTGTCTGGGTACAGAATCGCTCTTGATCCCGAAAAGTGGGAGAAGGAGCTGGAAAGCTTGCAGGTGGCAACCACAGAGCAGGAAGATAATGAGCCGGTCGACCAACTCGAGACTGAGAATGAAGACCAAGAGATGAAGAAACCTGCCAAGTCAAAGAAGCGTAAGCGGGATGCTGAGGCATCTGTTGGTAAGGCAAAGTCCAAACCAAAGCTGAAAACGGAGAAAAAATTAGCTACGGGGAAGTCGAAGAAAAACGGAGCAAAGTCTAAAGAGGTTATCGAGTCAGAGGATGAGGGAGGAGATGCCGAAGCCGAAGCTGAGGACGACGATGCTGGAATGAGCGCTAAAGCCGCTCCACCGCCTTCCAAGAAGCCGAAACGAGAGAAAGAGGAAGAAGTCGATGGTGCGCCATCGTTTATAAACTTTTTTCTTGTGGTTCTGACCAATGGTCGCCTGCAGCGAACCTGGAGGCGGATCCTGAAGCTCGCAAAGTAAGAGAGTGGAGACATAGGCTACAGAAGGCTCTGTTGGGTAGCAAGGGCGCTCCATCGGATGAAGTGAGTGATTCAGACAGCGTAGATTGCCACCCCCAACGGAAATTGCACAGGATATGCCCGCCCTTGACCAACTATTCACGACAGTGGAACACTACGAACACCCGAACCTCATCAATTTCCTCTCAGTGCGTGCTTTTGTGGCGTTGGGCGTGGCGCTTCCCATCGTGACCTTATTTTTCCATGGCAGTTTTCTAAAATCGGCAAGGTTATGCGACACATCGCGGCTCTAACGCCGGACAAGGTGCCTCGCGACGATGAATTTAAGTTCCGAGCACGAGCAAAAGCCTTGGTAGACAAATGGCACGCCATACTGGGTGCCAATAAGCCAAGCGAGAGTGGCGCGGAAACTACAACCAACGGTGCGCCGGCAGATGCTGTCGCAGATGATTCCAAGGTGGCATCGTCCCCAACACAGAATGCAATCTCATCTGTTTCAGCTGCAGACATGACAGTGTCAGAGGCATGAACTTGCTGGTTTATCCCCTTTCTAGTGTTTCATTCATTCCTAATTTTGGTGTCGCCACACCCAGACGGCTTTCGGGGTGCTTGTCAATCAAGCATGCATTGTTTGGTGCAGAATATGCTATGCTATGCCATGCCATTTCTGTTGAACCACTTTTGCGCCTACGGTTGTACATATTGTCGTGATCAATTGCAACTTGCTCATATTCCCTAGTGTAGCGCGATAAAGTCGAATATATGATATGTTGTTATCTCACCGCTCGGCATCGCCCGGGAGTTGATAGGAACACAGGAACAGGATAGGATTGCCTGCCGTATACGGAAGAACTGGCCTGTAACACAAGCTGTAAATCCCAAGTTTCGTATCGACGCAAACAAGCTCGATTCCATTCTGTGCCCAAATCAGTATACTGGTCTTGAAGAGTCCGTTCCTCTCAGGCCGTAGTTCGCTCCACCCCCCCAAGAATGAAGGTAACTGAACGTTGAAATTCGAAACTCGATCATCCGGCTCTGCGTCTCATTCGTCTTGGTTTCCCGACCAAGTAAAACGTATTGTGCGGAAGGAATTTCGCCACAACTCGTGACGCGATGGGCACCTCGGACTTGGTGAAACAAGCAGCCCGAATCTAACCTAGAAAGCTCGGTACCTGTCGTCTCGTGCGGCAGACATCGCCCCCTTTTTCACAAATTACATGCCTCTCAACCTTGTTCAAGTCGCCCCATGGGCCATTTGGAAATACGGTGCTAACGCAGCTTCTAGAAAATCGTTCCGCGTCTGATACGGTGAGTCATCCAACATTTGTCCGCGATACGCCGCCATGCGCTTCCTCCCGGTGGTGAGTGCATGATTGACCATTACTGTGCTAGAAGATATCCATCCGGAGTGGCGTTCCCACAGCGTGCTCCATTTGGTCTTCCGCTATACGTTTGAGCACTCCGCCCGCAGCACGCTACGCCCCGAAATAGCACGGGGACAACCTGGGCCCGATACCTTGATCAATTCCAGAGAAGATTCCATATCGTTATTCGACCGTACCTGGATTGTGATGACTAGCTGGCAGCGTAACTTCAATGGACGAAACTCGGCGCTCATGTGCAGCGGACATGAATTGAAGTGCTAATATGTTTTTCACCTCGTCGCTCGCGATCAAACTTTGATTCTGATCGGGTTCGAGCTATGTATGTAATCAGAATGGAAGTGAAGATGATAGTGGCTAAACCGTGACGGCGAGGCAAGAGGGCGGTGTGCGGGTTGGAAATGAGCAATTGAATTTTACACGGTCGGCCGGACTGCGGTCGTACCGGTTGTACGCCTTGATTGTCCTTGGCGACTTGCCCGCAAAAGTCATTGTTACTATGGATTCGAAGTCGAGCGGCCCTGACTAGGCCTCCTAGGGTACTAGTATGCGGTGTTTCGTCGTGCAGGACCATCATGATTGTTGTGGTTACTACTTGCAGGACCGTAAATCCCAGATATTACGGCAACGTCAATTACCTCACAGTTACCAAGTTGACAGTTTCCGGGAATTGCTTCCGACACTTGAACTTGGTTTGAGCGAGTGGTCTGGATGCTTAGACTACCTGGGCGCCTCCAACATGCTCACCGGCAGTGGTTTGCTCGTCGTACTCTGATTGCGAGAAAGCCAAAATTGGTTAAGTCACGATGCTCTGTTCCGTTCACACCCGCAACATCTTCAAGCAACCGGTTGTTGTCTACATCTTCCACCACGATGGACGCACCACCTTCCAAAGCTTTCCAAGGAGTGGGTACGTTGGAAGATGCGGTAAGTCAAACTTTGGGACTGTTTGGCTCGTGCTGCGCAGCGTCCATAGGCTTCCTGGCTGACCACGTTCTACCCTGCCGTTACAGATTAAGCGCTCGAAAGGCGAGTCGTGTCTCCCTAGCGAATGACAACATCGATGCGCGGGGCTCATCTCATCGGAATGATCCTCGGGCAGGCTCCTCAGAAGTTCAGGCTCAGAAGCGCGCTGTCGACTTGCCCGATATTCCTCCCATACCAGCGCGGAAACGTACCTTTCATCTCAGTCACGAGGAGCTCGAGACCCACGTGCGACCGCTTCTGTCGTGCCATTGGCACGTTGGCCGCGTTGCCGGGGACCAGGTCGTGTCGGACGATCGCCAGACGTTGACGTTGAACAAGCTCTTTACGTTCAAGGATTTTGGCTCGTCGGTCCAGTTTTTCAACGAGCTCGTGGGCATTCAAGACGAGGAGGACGTGAGTAGCATAAATAATTTGATGGGCGTGTGTGTGGCCTTCATTGACGAACCGCGAACGGTTAGCATCACGCGCGCGTCACCGTCAGCTATACTAGGGTCCACGTTTCCATTCACACGCATTGCGCGTACGAGGATGCGACGCCGAAAAAAGTACCGGGGCTCTCAGCTCGTGATATCCGATTTGCTGTTAGAACCGAAGGATTGCACGAGGGGTTCTTGGACGACGGACGTGCGGTCACAAAGGTGCCGCTTGACCCTGCAAAGTTGGAAGCATGGTCAATGGAACAGCTTCAACGACGGTACCCGGCACAGCGTGGATAGAATACAAGGTGGGGTGAGCGATTCCCAATATACATTTTAGGTTTGGTTGCTGCTGCGTAACACATCGGCCCTTGATGTACTTTTCTCATCTTATCTCCCCCAGACGAACTTGATTATGCTTCTTGTTTCGTTCTCTACATCACTGAATACGATCCTTTCTGCCGCAAGGTCTTGCTGCATATGCAATTCGTTGGTTGTTCCCGTCAACGGCACGACATTATGCAGCTGGGCAAGTTTGAAGATAACTTGAGCAGGTGTTATGTCCAGTTGACTGGCAACCTTTACGACCGCTGGGTGGGCGAGCAAGCTTGGCGATCCAGAAAGCGTCCAAAAAGACCTGCGGCGATCGAGCATGAGTCACCGACGCGGACAGGGAGGCCGAGTTCACGAACTGATATTCGATCCCATGATCTTTGCAGTACTTCCACACGTCAGGATCCCACATGTTCCCCTCGTACCACCGGTTTTGCACGACCTGCACCTTCCTCAACTTGTCTAAAGCAGCGAGAACACCCACGTCATAGACGTTGCTGATACCGATCTTGCGTACGGTCCCTGCATCCTGGGCGGCCATGAGCGCGCGCCAGGCCTCCGAGGTTGCCTGTATGGTCTTCAGAGGCGAGTGGAGGAGATAAGAGTCTATGTAAGACGTCCGAAGGTTGCGCAGGGACGCCAGTAGCGAGGCTGAAATCTGGTCTCTGATAGCGTCTTTGACGTTGTAAGGGATCGGTTTGCTGAGGTCTTGTCCCCCGACCGGGGTGAACCTACGTTGGGTAGAACGTGTGAACGCTCGACGGCAGGGTCACTGCGGGGAACGGAGCGTGCACTTTGTCTGGACATAAATATCATCGCGTTTCAGGTCGTGCTTTTTCTGCAGGATATCGAGCGCTTCGCCAACGAGATCCTCCCTGTGAGAACCGAAATTGGAGTGTGAGCAACTGTCCGGAACGGACGAATAGAGGTCGCACCTGTAGTGCTTGGGTTGACAAGCTGAATGTGTATGTCAAGCCCCTGAAGTATAACACGAAATCCGCCGCTTATGGACTCGCCTGTGTCAACAGCACGAAACCCCTGCAAGAAGGCGTTGACAACGAGGTGTGTCGTACGCTCTCCCTTCCTAGGTTCGCGCCCGTTGGTCTACTTGAATCATATGCAACAATCATCCGTGAGTAGCTCACCATGCCGTTCCGTAAATCATCTTTGGCGAGAGGACGTTCATGAGATGTCGGTGTGTGCTCGGACAGGAGCTGAAGCGCTGATGTGGTATCTCACGGGGACCTGGCTAAGCGCTGCGGATGCTGGATACTTTCACCCCGGCGCTCGAGCACTACCATACTAGTACTCGAGTAGCACCACTTTACCGTCTGATGTCAGTTTCTTCCCTGTAACGTGCTCGAATTCGAGAACATTGTAATTATACAGAGGCAAACTGGTTCGCCGGTCAATTGTCAAAATGATAAAAACCAACTGAATAGAGGGGAGGAGATGCCCCACGGCACGGTCACAGAGCACGTAAACAAACAGCGGGAAAAAATGGTGACCGGGTGAATACAGTGACCCCCATTTACATGTTCGCGAACCCTGCCTCGTTCAAGAACGATTACCGGACACCTCTGACTGGTTGGCCGTTTATCCGGTACGTGGGTGATGACCGGTAATTAGTCCCAATTGATTCAACCAAACCAACTTTGCTCCTTAGCGAGGGGATTCCAGCTGTGTTCGTTAGCCGGGGGGCTTCGGGTAAGGATACTCACAATGACCTCATCGATCCCATGGTTAGCATGAGAATCGGTCATACGCGTGCTCCAACTTCGTGGGCACCGGTTGGCGAGTAAAAGAATATGGCTTTTTTTGACTAAATGAACTCGTTTCCAGATCAGTGACTGATTCTTACTGATTGCATTTTCGGCTGCATGTGGAGTTGTTTTGTCCTGCATTCTTGGGGTTATGCACCTTTTCGTTTCCCCATACGCTGAAGCGAGGTGCGTTTCTCCGAGTCAATGCAACACGAAGGAGAACGGACAGATAATAAGAATCTTTTGTAGATTTCGTTAAGCCCACTGGCATCTTTTAATGGGAGAGGAATTGGACAATACATACGTAAAACATTGTGATGCAGAGTTTGACGACCTTGTATCTCCTCGAGCAGTATATTTTTATGAGACTCACGGTGACGGTCAGGCTTCCGAATCCTTGAAGAAAAAGACAAAGGATGTCCCACGTCACTGTTACAGTGGCAGTGCAAGTTCAAGTCCACAGACTTTTGAGTATGCCACATGGGTTGCAGCGCCGTAGACCCAGACAATGTGATGTATCTCGCTGGAGGTTGCATGTGAACTCTATGTTCATACAGCCAATGATATGCTATTATTATTCACACATAGTATTATAGAACCCCTGTTGTCACCGTGGATATATGGATGGTGGCAGAAAAGAACAAACAATCCATGATCACGGGCGCGGATTTATCCTTCGAAGAAAGGACATCGTTGCTTCTGCGAACCGATGCGGTCTTTCGTGAACGAATTGTAACAAGTTTGCGATCCAGATTTTCCGTGGACGTCTCCGAGCATCCGAACTGTATCACCACGTGGCCAGAGTGTTAGAAGTACACACCGAATGTGATCCAGGGAACAGACCTTGGCTGTTGTTGAGGTTCTATATCCCTAGATTGGACTCGTAATCGCATTATTAATGCATCCTCCTTGTCAGCATCTCCAGAATCGCGTCGGTCAGTAACTCTACAGGTAACGACCGGACGCACAGTATTTCGCCTCGACTTGATGATATTTGTAACCAAGCTTATGATACAACGATCGTGCAGCTTTGTTTGATTTTCGCACATGCAACTGGATGTATTCTATGTCAGCATCCTCGCGCAAAATGGCATCCTCTAGAATGAATCTCCACGTTGGCTCGCGCCGTTGACAAGACATTGCAAAGGAAAAGCACACACTGCTCAAATTCATCAGCTTCTGCGCGATTCCAAGCCTTCGGTATGGTCTAAGGACGGACAAGGAATTAATGTGACCGATCTGTGTAGAGGGTTCACCCTCGTCTGGTTCTCTGTCGGCCGATGAGACCCACGCGCACGACGGAAAAGAAGAGCGTACATAGAAGACAGTACGTATCCAACGACCTTTCCCCTTTCGTCCTCCGCGAGAAAGGACAGGTCCGGCCAGTTGAGTATAATGTACTGCCCTGGCCATCAGTTGGAAAAGTACTATTGCGGCGCTCGCACGGAGAAGCTCACAAAACCGCATGTAGTAGTTCTCTGGAATGTTGCAGAGATTGCATGTGAGGAGGTTGACGAGATCGTTCACCTGGGCAAGCGCCAAGACCGACAATGTGATTCATGTGAACGCTTTTACATGCGCCGAGGCCCATAGTACTGTGGCGAAGTAACACACCTCTACTCTGCGTAAGTTCATCGAGTAATGCCAGTGAAGCCTGTCGGATGCTGTACGAAAGGTAAGTAGGAAAGGACTATTACAAGGTAAAGTCGGAGTTGGTCTCCACATTTATTTAGTTGCCGAGGTCTAGACTTCTAGGCTCTCACGACTTCCCTTACAGTATGTACTTCAAGATGATGTTGCGACTGTAGGATGCTCCCACCCACCCTTCTTTCTTTTTCCTCAGTTTGTTTCTCTCAGAGCTGAAGGTATGTTTTTCTGTTCGTGTCATATTCTACTAGCTGACTCTAGTCTTATAGCCTGTTCGGTTTACTCTGAGTATGACATGGAATGCAATATTCGACGAGGGCGTCGCTTGCTACCAGCGTGGCGACTTCGAGGGCGCGCTCACCCATATGAACCAGGCGAGATCTAACACTCATCACGTTGCAGGTCCTCTTAAATGTCATGTCCAACAGGCTGCCGAATTAGAAGGCAATGCTTTCATCATCTATGATTCACGCGCGGCGGTACACGAGAAACTCGGCAATCTTAAAGCTGCCCTCCTCGACTCGAAACGTGTCGTCCACCTTGCACCCGACAAGTGGCAGGGTCACGCTAGGTTGGCGCGTCTCTTCGACCTTCGGGGGAAACATGGCCCTGTCATCAAATCGGTTGATCATGCTTTGAGTCATTTGCAACTGGAAGATGTTCAGATGCACACTCAGCTTCTAGAACTGAGGGAGAGAGCCGTTGCTGCACAAGCGGATGCCGAGAAACGGCGGCCACCGCAGGTTGCCCATTTGTACCTCTTGGGAAAACTACCGATGGAAACTCTACTTGAAATCTTGGGCGTGTTGATCGACGAGGATCACACATGGGCCATCAGGCTATCTCATGTCTGCGGCCACTGGCGACAGATTCTCATAGACACACCCTCTGTATGGCAAACGCTCGTGTTATCCAGGAAAAGCCCTTTGCAAAAAGTGAAGTTGTGGAAACAGCGTGCCAAGAACCGCATTTCTCACATCTCGGTTGACATATCAGAGTTGGACAAACACTCCGTTTTTGCTGAACTGCAGGATCTATCCTGGGATGATCTGTGGAGCCTTCGCATCCCTTTCGAAGCTTTTCTTGAGTTCCATCGTATACTCTCCGACCTTTCCATCCCGCATGCGTTCTGGAAACTTGGCGAGCTAATAATGTTTGGCAATGGTCATCTTGGCCTGCCATCTGGTTGCTTTTCTGGACCCATGTGGAGACTCAGAACCCTCCGTTTAAATGGAGTCATTCGTATGGACAATTTATGGGGACATATCCGAAACCTCAAGGAGTTATACCTTGATGTAACAATGTTCGATCCCCTTCCTATGTCAGTCTTCACCGCCAATCCATCACTCGAGAAACTCTTCATAAAGAGCCATCACTTTGGCAACCGAGATTCATATAATGATGTTTTCCCTATCTGCATGGGTAACCTCAGGTTTATCGAGTTTCATATATACCCCAACCCCTTCGCTATCGCACGTACTATCACCGTGCCGTCGATCACGCACTTCAGTATGACCAACGCCAGGGCGGACGAAACTCTACTTCATATTGCCTCCCACCCTTCTCTCGTCCAGCTCTGTATCAAGCGCAGTCTTTTAAGTCCATCCACTCTCCTGATGCTCCTTTCATCCACGCCCAACCTCGAGACGTTACAGGTCAGCTATATGCGCGGTATCGCGAATGAATTGTTGCAGTTTCTTGCCACAGAGACGACTGGACCGCTTCAGGGCCTCCGTGTCGTGCACTAAAGCATGTCGACGTCTCGCGATGTTTCGACCTCACCACATCGAGCGTTTACGCCTTCGTCAAGACCCGCCTGCAACATGCTTCCGATCCTCCTGGGTCGGCGGAAAAGTGTGCCCACATCGTATCCCTCAACATGGAAGGATGTCTAAACTTGGACATCGAAGCCGACATGTTGCAATGGTTTAGGTCTGAAATCGTTCAGTTCAAATATATTCCACGAAACTCCAAGAGGAATCGCAGACGAACATCGGAGGCATAGTGTATATGTACCTGGAGCCCAAGGCCCATAGGACACACTGGTTTTTCTACGATGGCCTAGGCATATCGTTTGCATGGCGCTCCTGTTATCTAGGAAATGACATTTGCAAAAAACCAAATTATGGAAACAGCGTGCTAAAAACCGCATTTCTCGACAAATAAAAGCTGGATAGACCCTCCGTTTTTGCTGAAATGCAGGATTTATCTTCATCCAAACATTCTTGCTTGAGCTTCAATGCTGACCGCACTTGCTTATTCAGATCGCATGTATCGCTCGTTGATAAGACTCGTTTATGTCAGACGGTGTCTATTCTGTTTCGTTCTGACATCCTCGCTACTTGGACCTCGTTTCAAAGTCTAGCTAGAACAGCGTATAAACTAGTGTAGAACACCTCAGCTCGTTCCCATCGAACGGTGAGACCGTTTCGTTTACCGTGCGCTATCATCTTACTTATGTTGACCGTAAACTCTCTTGATAGAATCATAACCTTTGTCAGTTCAGCACACTTGGTATCCTGCGTGTTTAGTACTATATGGATGTTGGTTCATAACCTCGACAAATTAATCATTATGTATTATTAAAATCAGCGACTTTACATTCATCGAGGTTCGATCGAAAGCCATTAACCCAAGGTTGCCGACAAGAGGACCGCGATATCAAGATTAATATTGCCGACGCTGACTGACAGAAATTTTTGAAGGGAGGGAAGTCGTCCGACAAAGTGATCAGACAAGTCGAGTTTCCTTTTTCAGTTGTGACATACTGAACAAATGATATTGCTCGTTTTCTCAATCTAACTATCTGGAATGATGGCTGCTGTGAGTAGAAGCATGTTTTAGTATAAAATCATAGAGTTTCATCCATGTGCTGAAGCGCTACACAACCTTTCATCCCGGAGGTCTGTTTTCTCAGATCGGGTGTGATCGGGACCCCATGCACCAGTTTGGTGACCTCTTGGTTGCCGAGGTAAAAAGTTAACACAAGTTGTTACTGAGTACTGGGCTCCCACGGCTTCCTTGCTGTCCATCATACCGTGCCCTTGCTTACACTAAACATGGCATGGAAGGCGACTTTCGACAAGGGTGTCGCTTGCTACAAGCGTGGCGACTTTGAGAGCGCGCTCACCCACATGAATCAGGCACGCTCTGACACTCATCATGTCGCAATTGCTTCTGAATGCCACACCCAACAGGCCGCCGAACTGGAATACAGCGCTTTCGTCATCTATGATTCGCGCGCAGCGGTATACGAGAAACTTGGCAATCTCAAAGCTGCCCTGCTCGACTCGAAACGCGTCATTGACCTTGCACCCGACCGGTGGCAGGGTTACGTTCGGTCAGCGCGTCTCTTCGACCTTTTGGGGAAACATGGATCTGTCATCAAGATGGTTGACCATGCCTTGAGCCGCCTGCGGCCGGAGGATGTTCAGCGGCACGCTCAGCTTCTTGAACTGAAAGACAAAGCAATTGCTGCACGAGCAGACGGAGAGAAGGAGCGATCATCGCAGGTTGCCCGGTTTTCATACCTCTTGGGAAAACTACCTGTGGAAACCCTACTTGAAACATTCGGCCTGCTGATCGACGAGGATCACACATGGGTCATCAGGCTATCTCATGTCTGCGGCCACTGGCGACAGATTCTCATCAGCACACCCTCTGCGTGGAAAACGCTCGTGTTAACCCAGAGACGCCCTTTACAGAAATTGAAAATATGGAAACAGCGTGCGCAGAACCGCATTTCTCGCATTTGGTTTGATTTTCTGGGTTTGGACAGCCCCATAGTTTTTGCTGAACTCCAGGACTTATCTTGGGGCGAGCTACGGAGCCTTCGAGTTTCTCAAAACATATTTCTCCAACTCCATCGTTTGCTCTCTGATATCTCCATCCCGCATACGTTCTCGAAGCTAGACGAACTGGTCTTGGTCGACTGCAAGTCAAGGGACTTGCTATCATGTTGCCTTTCCGGTCCCAGCTGGAATCTCAGAATTCTCCACTTAAACGGACTCGTTCAGATGAAGGAAACATGGTGGCCACGGATCCAACAGCTCAAGGAATTACACCTCTCAGGATCGATCATTCCCTTTTCCATGACAGTCTTTGCAGCCATTCCATCACTCGAAAAATTCGTCATGGCTGGTCAGGCAGAGTCCATCTACCCCCTTGTAGACAATGACATTTCCCCCGTCTCTATGGACAATCTCAAGCATGTCGAGTTTCAAGGTTGCGACGACCATTTCCGTATCGTACGTGCGATTACCGCGCCATCGATCAAGCACTTCATCATGTCCGGCATTGCCACAATGGTCGACGAGACTCTGCTTCAAATAGCTTCACGCCCTTCTCTCGTCGAACTCCGTATTTCCAACTGCAGCCCGAGCCTGTCCGTCCTCCCAACACTCCTTTCCTCCACGCCCAACCTCGAGACGTTGCAGGTCAGTAATGTCCGCGAAGTCGCGAATGAAGTATTGGATTTCCTGGCCACAAAAACAACTGGGCCGTCCGATGGCCTACCATGTCGTGCGCTAAAGCATGTCGACGTCTCACGGTGTTCCGACCTCACGACGTCGAGCTTGTACACTTTTGTTAGGACTCGCGTGAAACATGCTTCTGAACCCCCCGGATCGGCGGAGAAGTGCACCGTCGTCGCATCACTCAATGTGGACGGATGTCCAAACATCGAAGCCGACATGCTGCCGTGGTTTAGGTCAAAAGTCGCTCGGTTCAGCTGTGTATACGCTACGAAGAAAGACTTTAAAAAGGATCGAAGGCGAAATCCGCAGGTGTAGTATAATACCTCGAGCCCAAGTCCCATAGGACACCCAGCGGCGTCCTAGGATATCGTTCGCATGGTGGCCGTGTAGCAGGGTGGGATTGTATGGCGTTGTTCAATCGTTCAGTAACATGGAAGTGTATTTGTTACCCATAGTTGTCGTAAAACCCTACTGTCTGTCACGTTCAGGCTAATATGATTTCAGGTATCATTACATTATGGCACCAGTCTATTCAAGGTCAGTGGGCTCACGAACCTTCTCCAGGGAGGACCTTGATGATGTCCATCACCTCGACCTATCTCTTATCTTCTCGCCACGCGATTGTCTGGTCTTCCCTGAGGGTAAGTGCCTGGTTCAGAGTCCTTGTAGGCCTTCCCTCGCGTTCGAGAATCTCAACTTCTGCGTCGATAGCATCCTACCAGGCGACTGCCACATTTTTCTGTGCAGCGAAGTTCGGAACACGGAGTGCCCAGAAACAGCGATCCGTGCCGTGCGTGACATATCCTAAGAAGAAAGAAAGAAAGAAAGAAAGAAAGAAAGAGAGATCCGATCATCCAATGTCAGAACCGAATGCAGTTGCTTGCTTACATCCTCGCCTCACCTTTTGGCCTGACCTGCTCGGGCGTCCACCTGACCTCGTATCTCGCCACCGGGAAACCCGCGTCGTAAAAGTCCCTCACGAACATCCGCACGGGCACGTGGACCTGTCCGTCACTCAAGGATATTTAAACGCTATAAATAGCAATTTTTCTCCCCCATTAACCGCGCCGCTTCTTCTGCGCTCGCATCGTTCGCGAGCGTCCTGTACTTGTTCACGAGGGGCTCCGAAACCGAGCGAGGGTAGTACCGCAGGACATTCGGGTACACGTCGCGCGGTCCGTGAACGGGATGTGCGATCGCGTAGAGGTACCACTCCTCAGAAAGAGCTTTCGACTGAACGCTCATATCATTTCCAAATCACCTTTGCAAGGTCACTTGCATATCGGCCCCTGATGCAGATTCAAAATAAGGACGAACAAATCTGGGGTTCCGACCTGTAGGCAGTCTTGCGTAATCAGGATTTGTGTCACTTCACTTCAGATCGCGTTACTTGCCGCCGTCCGTCCGTCGTTTCATTGAACGCGAAACAGTGTTCGAAATCAAGTCAAGAACGGTAATGGTGTTCATGTATCAGCCATCGCATACAGAATACGGAACGCGGGAAAGCGAGTGAGGGAAAGATCTGACTGGCGCAAGCAAGGTCCCCGGACGGCGTCGCCAGCCGCTAGTTATGTAAGTCATATGATTTGATTGTTGGTTCTTAAACGCGTCGACGCGCCGCACGTCGTGACTTCCGGTCGCGTCTCTCTTTCAAGGGATACACTCGCTCGGTATGTTCATGTATCACCTCGATCGGGTGGGCGACTGAATGTGCGAGCGCTGTGTGATGCATCAATTTCAACACGTTCGTAAAGAACGTGTGATATATCAGTGGCCATGGAATAATTATGCCATCTCAAGAGCATGCCTGCTGGCAGCGTTTTGATGCATCGATAGTGACGCTTCTGCGTGCGGGTCTTTAAGGTGGATAGTATACCACGGTCCGTCGCTCCTCATCGCACTTATGCTCACTTGCTTTTCAATACGCTTCACAGTTGTCGCAGTCATTGCTGCATTAGCTGTTTCGGCCGCTTCAATACCTAGACCCGGGGGGAAAGGCAATGGAATTTCCATACCACTCACCAAATACTCTTCGTCACAGTTGAACTCCAACAAAGGTGTCAATATTGATGGACTAAAGTCTCGTGCTATATCACACACGACGTACGTGTCGTGAATCCTTTGACTCGATGTTCTCCGAGTCATGCATTGTTTCAGCAAGCTTTTTCGTGGCTTGGAAAACTGGGAAAGGAACACGGGAACGATCCACCCTTATGCTTTGAAACAGAGAGGGTCTCAGAACTGGAAACGCGGTGGGGCTGAGCTTGACTTGGCTTGGGATAAAAACCATTGGTATGCTACCATTTGGGTGGGTACTCCTCCCAAACTCTTCACTGGTAAGTTATCCATGCATTTACTGGCACACACGAATGCCAATCTTCATCACAGTCCAGATCGACACCGGTTCCAGGTAAGTATTTCCTGTCGAGACCACCTACTCCCTTGTTTAATCCGACCCAGCGATCTCTTCATTCCAGCGTCGAACGGTGATGTATACTGCAAAAGCCATGATAACCTCTTCAACACTGCTTCGTCGGCAACTGCCAAGGACTTGGATAAGACATTTCAAGCCGTTTTTACAGATGGTGCAACTGCCAATGGTAAACAATACACTGATAACATATCCATTGCTGGTTTCACTGTAGGTTCTCTCTCTATGATCATGAACGTGATGACTTCTGACCGCTGAGTAGGCTGACAAGCAGACCATTGGTGTTGCAACAACATACTCAGCTACAATGGCAAAGTCTGAATTCCCACCGGACGGTGTGTTGGGATTGAGCTTATCATCTATTATTTCGAATTACCCTGCTAGCTCCCTGCTCGAAACACTTGTCAGTGAAAGAAAACTGGCTGAAGGAGTATTTTCATTCAAGTTTACTAAATCTGAGGAAGGCGAGATGTATATTGGTGGAGTGAACGAAAAGCACTACACAGGTGACATCACCTTTCTTAATGTAGTACAACCTGACAAGGTGAGCTGAAATGTACCATTTGAGCTGCAGTCGCGAGACTCGTAACTACTCAATTTCACCATTAGGGATACTGGATGGTGATGGTAGAGGATATTCGTGTCAATAACAAACCGGTGCTGGCACATCTACCTGCGATCATTGACACTGGTTCCAGCCACATTCTTGGTGATCACGATCGAGTTTTGAAACTGCATCAGGCCTATGGAGGTAATGCTTTCAAAGGTGGATTTTACACATGTAAGTTCTGATTGGGGTTCAAATAGTACTTTCGGGTCCATTGACAGCCCCATAGTCCGATGCGATCACTTCCCGGACGTGACTCTTACTTTTGGCGGAAAGCCATTTACGATCCCTGCTCATGAGCTCAATCTTGGACCGGTGTCATATGGCTCGTCCAATTGTTTCAGTGGAATCTTAGGTCTTGCAGATCCCCGTAAGATATACCCTCTTCAGCCTTGAACCTCATAGCGTACTTCAAACATACTAACTACTGAACCCCTCTTTCCATCTGGACCAGCATTCTGGACCATCGGGAGCAATTTCCTCGAGCTCTTCTATACTGTGTTCAAGATGGATTCTAACCAACCTCAAGTTGGACTTGCGCATCTTGCAGGATCGTCGGAAGCGTAGCACTGTTTTCCGGCATTGTCGTCTACTATCTCATTCAGATCGCATGTATCACTCATTAAGAAGACTTATTTATGTCAGACGGGGTTGCGAGTCAATGCGACGACCATTTCCGTTTCGTACGTGCGGTTAGTACCGCACCATCTATCAAGCACTTCGTCATGTCCGGCATTACCACAATGGTCGACGAGACTCTGCTTCAAACAGCTGCACGCCCTTCTCTCGTCGAACTCCGTATTTCCAACTGCAGCCCGAGCCTGTCCGTCCTCCCAACACTCCTTTCCTCCACGCCCAACCTCGAGACGTTGCAGGTCAGCAATGTCCGCGAAGTCGCGAATGAAGTATTGGATTTCCTGGCCACAAAGACTACTGGGCCGTCCGATGACCTACCATGTCGTGCGCTAAAGCATGTCGACGTCTCACGGTGTTCCGACCTCACGACGTCGAGCTTGTACACTTTTGTTAGGACTCGCGTGAAACATGCTTCTGAACCCCCCGGATCGGCGGAGAAGTGCGCCATCGTCGCATCACTCAACGTGGATGGATGTCCAAACATCGAAGCCGACATGCTGCCATGGTTTAGGTCAAAAGTCGCTCGGTTCAGCTGTGTATATGCTACGAAGAAAGACTTTAAAAAGGATCGAAGGCGAAATCCGCAGGTGTAGTATAATACCTCGAACCCCAAGTCTTATAGGACACCCAGCGGCGTTCTAGGATATCGTTCGCATTGTGGTCGTGTAGGAGGGTGGGATTGTATGGCGTTGTTCAATTGTTCAGTAACATGGAAGTGTATTTGTTACCCATAATTGTCGTGAAACCCTACTGTCTGTCAAGTTCAAGCTAATATGATTTCAGGTATTATTACATTGTGGCACCAGTCTATTCAAGGTCAGTGGGCTCACGAACTTTCTCCAGGGAGGACCTTGATGATGTCCATCACCTCGTCCCACCTCTTATCTTCTCGCCACACGATTGTCTGGTCTTCCCTGAGGGTAAGTGCCTGGTTGAGAGGCCTTGTAGGCCTTCCCTCGCGTTCGAGAATCTCAACCTCTGCGTCGATAGCATCCAACCAGGCGACTGCCACATTTTTCTGTGACGCGCTCAAATTCGGAACACGGAGTGCCCAGAAACAGCGATCCGTGCCGTGCGTGACATATCCTAAGAAAGAGAGATCCAATGTCAGAACCGAATGCAGTTGCTTGCCTACATTGACATCCTCGCCTCACCTTTTGGCCTGACCTGCTCAGGCGTCCACCTGATCTCGTACCTCGCCACCGGGAAACCCGCGTCGTAAAAGTCCCTCACGAACATCCGCACGGGCACGTGCACCTGTCCGTCGCTCAAGATCTCCCCCATTAACCGTGCCGCTTCTTCTGCGCTCGCATCGTTTGCGAGCGTCCTGTACTTGTTCACGAGGGGCTCCGAAATCGAGCGAGGGTAGTACCGCAGGACATTCGGGTACACGTCACGCGGTCCGTGAACGGGATGTGCGATCGCGTAGAGGTACCACTCCTCACAAAGGTCCCCGATGAGGATACTCTTCAATCCCTTTTCGCGGAGCTCGCGCGCGAGCTGGCCAGAGCGCTGCCAGGTCATCGGGTCTGGAGATGTGGGGATCCAAGTGCCGTCGAGACATCCTCGATAGGTCCCGTTTTCGACCCCGACCTTGTCCGTTTCGATAAAGTGTAAAAGCTTGGTAGCGGGAACGAGGGATGGGTCTCGGAGTGTCGCGAGGGTCGTGGGCGACGCAGGGTCGAGATCGAGGACGCGGCAAAGCGCTTCGTACTGGGGGCGGAGCTCAGCAGCAGTCTTGGGAGTCGTGCTGTGTGCAGAAGAATGATCGTGAGTGAGTATAGAGCTGGTGATTGGCCGTGGTTTGAACAAAGGAACGTACAGTATCGCATTAGATTGGAGGATAGCAGATTTGATGGGCGATTTCTGGCCCTCGGGAAGGTGGGATATGTGATGGAGAATCTGGTGGACAGAGTGGGCGCCTTTGACGGTGTGAGCAGCTAGTAGACTCGCAACTGACACTCCCTTCTTTGACACTCACCAGCCGATAGTCCAGCGAGCTGTACATTTGCCGGGTCGCCTGCACAGACACAGTTATGAGCCCCAGTACTTGTTCTACGGACTAGATAGGGGGATTACCTCCAAACGCCTCGATGTTCTCCTGAATCCATTGTAATGCGAGCCATTGATCCTTGAATCCAAAATTGCCATCGATCTTGGGCTCGTCGCATGCAAGGAAACCAAACACCGAAAGACGGTATCCGATGTTGACCCAGACCTCCGACCGTTCTTGAGCCACGTACTGTGCCTGAGCGCTAAGCCCGTGTGGGGAACCAAACTGTAGGAACCTGAGGATAATTATTCACGTGAACTGTGGTCAATCGTTGGCGCGAGGAAATAAATATGGAAGCTTACCCTCCGTGAATGTAGACCTTGACGGGGAACTTGGAGTCGCGCGAGAACGACGACGGTGATACGATGTTCACGAAGAGGCTGTCGACATATTATTATTATTTCCCTTTTCGATCGAGATTAAGGGACACGTTACTCACGGATCTTCGGACGGTTCACCGTAACCCTTCCTGTCAACCGGAAGGGTTCCTGGGGACAATAAAGTCGTTATCATCCTAGAAGCAGACCAAGATACAACTCGAATACACGCCTGCGCCTTGGCCATCGTTTGCAGGCTGGTAGCAATCTACGAATGGCTCATACGTGAGCATCTTTGTGTATAACAAAATGGGTGATTACTTGCATTTGGTTTCGTTCACGTAGTCCTTGTCCTCGTAACGGTACCCCTCGGGCAGCCGTTTTGGGTCGGTGAAACGCACAGGCGGCAAAGCATAGGGAACCTCTGTGACCAACTTGTGATATTTATCGATCCCAGATTGTAGGCTGCATTCACGTACCCAGGAACACAGCTGCCCCGTTGTTTGTTCGCCCACCTTTGATTGAACCATACTTGGTCTCGACGACGACGCGCACGTCCCGTTGCAAGTCCTGGGAGATGTGTGGAAAGGACATGGCTTTGATTGATAACACTATCGTGTTCCTCGGTTGTTCACGTCGCTGTTTATCTAGGACAGGTTCACGTCAAGCGTGAGAGGCACCGCGTTATCATGGTGTCGACTTGACTAAAAGTAAACCATCACGATGAAGCCGGGAGCACCACGGGGTTCCTTGTGGGGAGATTGTAAAAGAACGGACATGACTCCGGGGTTTCGAATTTTGGCATGTCGCTCAATCAGCTCCCGTACAGATTTATACGTCGAGTATCTACACCAAATCCCGAACGTTCGGTTACTTCTGCACAAAACCTTTGGGCATTCGGGCACCTTTGGGTGGGTCCATTCTGGATCTGAATTCCTGGGACATATCATACAGCGTTGCCCATTTAACGTCGGCGTGCGTGTTGATCCATTCGATGAAGCGCTCCTAAAGCGTACATGTAAGAGGGTGAATATCACAGAAACACATGTTAGCCTACCAGCATCAAAAGCACGTGAGGACGGCTACAATGTAGAAGCCAGGTCAACCTTTGTGATTTCTGATTCAAGACAACCATTTCTTACCCGCTGACATCCGGATGAATGGTAATCGGGAAAATGAAGTTTTCCTCTTCCCTGTATCCAAATAAGTTCCAAAGCAGAAAAAATAGCACCGGAGTATCTCACCTGTAAAGGTACGTAAAAGTGTCCTTCCAAAGCTGTTCCACATCCCGCACATTCACCTGGCAGTGTGAACGCAATCAGCTATCTAAAGATCATAGCACATTGATCAATATAGCCATACCCATCCATGCGAGTTCGAACTCGACTTGATGAACCTAAAATTTCAGATAAGCTGCGGTTCGCTTCACAGTGGCGCGGCTCCCGCATGGTTACACTCACATCATTGGGGGCAGATCGTCCAGGTACCTGTGATACGATGAGAATGATGAATTCAGAATCAGAATACCTTGGAAACAACCAAGACGTACCAATTTGCAGGGATTTCAACGATCCCAGTCTCATTGCCTTTCGTGAGCGGTTTCATCCAGGCCTCCGCCTTTGCAGAGTAGTCGATCTTAGTCCAGTAATCTTCGTCACGCAAATAGTATGCCTGAGAGCTGAGAGAAGGCTCTGGTCATGTGAACGCGCCATGGGAGGTGTAAAACTCACTCATGCGACATGTTGGAGTGGTCTGATCATAATTAGCAACGGAATGACACAAAAAAAAGGACCGAGAGATGCACCGTATTCCACTCCCTTCTCGAGGAGCAGCGCCGTTCCTTCCTTGCTCGTTTCCCACCAAGGAGCTACACTTCCTTTCGGTGGCTTTCCGAGATTGAATTCTGTGAGAAGCTTGTGGGTGTGGTCCAGAATATCTCGCTGCTGCTCGAGCGTCATTGAAGTCGGATTCTGTGGCGCCAGACGTGAGACCTTGCAGGTTCATAGCGTACGAGGCGTACCTCATGAGAGTATCCGTGGAGTCCACTAAGCATATATTGTTGGTGAGACGATCAAAAGAGTAGGAAGTCACAAACATTTCGTGTCCAGCATCGCGGACGGTTGCCATCTCTTTCGGGAATGTCTCCAAACTGTGTCCTAGACTCACCATGTGTGAGGAAGATGCAAGACGGCATACGCATAACATACTCACCAGGAATGAACCAAGTGGTTGTGATATCGTACTTCTTGAAGAGCTTGAGGAGCCGAGGCACGCCTACCTCGCCCGCATACATTCCCTGCCATCATAGCACTACATGTGAGCAAAGAGAAAGCTTATTGGAATTGACATACTCTAGAAATGTCCAGCGGAGAGTCTTCGCCTCCATAGGAACCAAGCCTACGGATTCGGAGTCAGAGAACACTGGCACTGCCTACTACAAGACCTCGTACCAGCCAGCGACGGCGTCGACATCCACGCCAAAACCAATGAGGATCGTTCGGGGCATCAGTGTATGTACTATGATGACTGTGATCACTCGAAAGCGTGGCCGCGCCCGGAATTATATATGGACATTTGACAACTTCCTAGTCACTGGGCGTGGTCAAAGGACATGTCGTTCGCAGTATGCCTGTGGGACGGAATCCAGGTGTTAGCGAGATAACGAACTAAAAAATAATGAAGGCCTTTCTCACACTAACTTGTAGTTATGTATTGCGATAAGTCGGAATTCACATTGTGACAAGAAGATCCGCTGTAAGTACATCCATCATGAGAAAACAATACCCTGCTGCAAGTATGTACAATTGGCAAGAAGTCATCAAAAGGCATTGCGATATCCTGCCGCAGTCTGAACCTGGTACCTTGGCATCACACGAAGGTCTGAATATGCCTGGGTAGACTCATGTCTCTAGAATTCTACAACGGGAAGATCCGCTGTCAATAACGAGAGACCGGGGGAGGGGGAACGAAACCACGGCCTTCAAGATAGCAGATCCACCGCGTTTATTTGCCCTACTTGGGCAAATTGTTCGTGGCAGACAGATCATACTGGTCTTTGTGTCCCTGCCAAGTCGCTCATGGCTTTTTGCACCTCGAGTTTCTCCATGACCGCGCGATGCAAGCTTGACTTATTCTTACCCTTCCCTTTAGTCAGCGTGCCAGCAGAATCGTCGGCACTGTTAAGAGGAGTCCCGACGGCAGAACCCGTGGTTGGTTCGAGGGCCACGTCCTTTGATGAGGTAAGGTGTGAGGGGATAATAATAGGCGTTTGGCGTGGAGGCGGCGGCCACTGTGGATGCCTTGTCAGCAAATAAACGAAAGTAAATCACCGCTACTCACCCCGCGATTAGGTTGACTAAAATGTAACGCCGCCCACGGGGGATATTCTTTCTCTAATTGTATGATATGGTCTTCCAAAAATTGCAGACGCGCAAGCAGCGTGCGTGGTGGTGCAGGGACTTGTCGCCAACCATCAGGCAAGGTAGCTCTGGAAGGGAAAATGGGACATTACCGTAGCGTACCGCGACATGCGATTCAATATTCTTCAGCCTCTCGTCTATCCCAGGCTGAGACTCGCTCGGCGTATCGTCAGTAAGCGGACAAAGTTTATTTCTTGTTTGTGTTCGACTTCCGTCGGTTCCCTTCACCGTCCTCCTCAGGGGTCCGTCTTCATTCTTTGCTATGTCGTATTTCATCTGTGAGTCTCTGTCGAGTGGCTTGGCCTCAGTCCTCGCACACGACGGGATATGTTCTGTGCTCTCGGAATCGATGTTGAGCCGCCGTCGCTTCTGTGCCAAGGACTCGATAAACTCTGCACGATTCGACGCGTCATTCTTTGCACGGTTTTCGGCGAGGAACTGTGAAATAGCCTTTGTGACCTTTGAACGCGTGTTCAGTAAGCGATCACAAAGTGGAGTATCCCGCCTACCGTAGACTGAGACTGGGGGTCGGCGCCCGTGCTCGGATGAATGCAGTCGACCTTTCGTTCTTCAAGCGGACGCTCCTTTGGTTCCTCTCCTTCTTTAAACTTGCCCAACGTCTGATCCAAAGAAACCGAAATGAACACCACGCATACACGCAGTAAAAAAAGTGTTGTCCGCACCATGAGATCGCGTACCAGATCCCCAATCGCTCCAGGAACGCTCTTCCTCTCCCAATCAGCATTGAGCACAACCATATCATCCTCAAACCCTCTCAGCGCTTGCGACAACCCCACCTTCTTCAAGAACGAACGAACAACCTCATCCCAGTGTCTATACACCGGGTCCGGGGTCGGCGTGCGAGGCTTCGGCGCAGGTGGCGGCTTCCGCTGGCGACTCGCAGCCGACTGCGAGTGTGGGTGATACTGCTGATACTGCGCGTACGGAATCTGCGTGTAGTGGGACTGTTGGTAGGGCGAGCTCCCGGAGGTGGCGTAGGGGTATCCGGAGAGCTGCCAGGCGCTCTGCCAGGTTCCGGGTGGGTAGCCCATGTAGTAGGCTTGGGATGCATTTTGGTTTTGGTTTTGCTGGCCTTGGGTTAGCGTTTGAGACTGGGACTGTTGAGCGAGGTGGGCCTGAGCGTATGATTGCACGGCGGGCTGTTGCGACGGACCAGCCTGCGCGTTTGGCTGGGTGGAATGGTAAAATGGCTGTTGTTGAACCGTTTCAGACGCGTTGGGTGTCGTCGTCGTTGGTGGTTCGCTCGTCATATGAGTCGGTGATCCAAACAAACGTCATGACCAACAACACTAGCTCGATCCAAACGTCGACAAGAGCGCATATATTCACACCTCGGCCAAAATATGTACTAGTATATCCTTTACCGTCTCTCGTTCCCATTCGACCGCTTCCTCGTCCTGAGATTCCTTACCAGGAACCATCACCGCCCCACAAACTGCGCTGCTCAACACTTCGTCGATCGGCGAGTCCCGGACTCGAATCCGGTGCGACACAACCCTTGGAAACATCCTCGCTATATCCGCTTCCGACACGTCCAATTCCACCAGCTCAGGTTCGGATGGACTGGCCACGCTCGAACCACCCCCAAAGGGTTCGTACGTCTCTGGGGCATTAAACCCATCCATGAGCCCATCAGAAGACGCGTTTGCTACGCTGTTGTGTGTATACGGATGGGTGGAAATGCTCGTCGTTTCGCGGGACCGGTCGGCATACCCTTTGAGGAGCTCGGCACCTGTACTGTCTGCGCCAAGCACTCGGTTCGCACGTACAAGAGCTTCTGCATCTTGACGGGCGCGTACCGTAAGCAACATAGCATCTAACGGACCATAGTGCCGTGTGGCACTAAACAAGTCAGCCAGGTAGATGTTGAGCGGGGGCCGTATATGCACCCGAGTCGCGCAGAGGTGTTTGAGTCGCTGAACGAAAGCATGGGGGATGATCACCGGAGAGGGCAGAGGCTGAGATGGTGTCGGCGGACCGGATAAAGAATTCAATGAATGTGATGCTGGGAATGCCGCGGAAGTGACGGACGAGTTGAGTGACGAGAGTGATGCTGGCGGAAATGAAGGCGGCCGGTATTGACGTGTTGCTAAACGGGTCTGCGTGGAGACGTCAACTGACGAACTCATTGCAAACCTGTCGAGCTATAAACAGAAAAGTCATCAGGGGGATCACAGTTATCCCATGCAGAGAAAACGCGTACGAGACTCCTGTATATCGCAGGTCTCTCCCGCGAGTCAGATCGACACACGTATACCATGAAGAACCCGTCGGGTAATTCGAGCGTCAAGCCGTCTTGATCATGTCCGAATATACCCTCATCTGACACGACGATTTTTTGATCGACAAGTGTGCGCAGGACTGCTTTCTGACTTGGTAGACTGGCAAGCTCAAGACCTGACACGACCACTACAGAGGGTAATTTCAATGCCTCTGTGCTCCCGCGTGATGCATTCCTGAAATGGGTCTTGATCGTAGAGGATAGGGTTGGAACCGATGTGTCCGTTCGCGTACCAGGGAAGCCAGGACGTTCCACGTTGCCGGTCAACTTTGTATCAGCATCCTGTGCGGTCGTAGATTCACTCCGATGTGATATTGACGTTCGCCTGCTACGTGCTGTGCTGCCGACGGATACGGAGGGTGCTATGGGTATCTTGCATGCTGAAATGCGCTTGTGTTTGTGCTTGCCACTCAAACTATTCTCGGTTAGTGGCGTGATGGCCGAGACGGTAAAGAAGAGGGACCGAATAAATTCGGAGGGTGTTTGATTCACACAGTTGGAATGGCACTTGAGCCTATGAACGCTATACCCAAAAATTGCGTTCAGGGCCTGAAAACGAAACATTATTTTATGCGACTCGTGTGTGTTTCCTGACACGAAGCATGGGAAGCGCATGGCTTGGCGTGTAGGAGGCATGGATGACTACGTACGAGTGCAGTGAGTTTGGCGACGAGGGAGACGTCATCGTCCCTTGTGCGCAATATCAAGTTCTTGTCTCCGGAAAGGATGGAGAGAAGCAAGACTTGGATGATTACGGGTTCGAGAGGGAGCCCCGGGGCAGCTGAGCGGATGTAATTGAGCAGGGTCGGAAGGAAAGGCTGAGTCCCGAGTGAGGGTAACGAATCGATCATAATCTACGACTTAAGCGTCAGAGCAGTGTAGATTGTTGACTAGACAGAACTTAACCGTAAGACAGAGCACTGGTTTGCAACTCGTGTTGGTTTACTTGCCCATCAATCGTAAGTTACGATACCTAATACGCGTCGACAACGGAGATGGGTGTGCCTGGAACACTGCGTTCTCCACGCTAGCCTCAGAGGCGGCTACGACGGCAGGAGCGAGTCTGGGTGAGAGATGGGTTCGGAATTGTACTCGGAGATAGTAGTAACTGAAACGTTGTCGTGATGGCAACGTTCAAGTTGAACTTGGTTATTTGTTCAAGACGAGAGACTTCTCTAAGAATGTCTTTCGTCACCTTCGCGCGCGTGCTATTTCCGCCATGACAATTCCTCGAGGCTGGTGGCAAGCGCCCCCAAATCCGATATGATACCTCTTCTCCTGGTTCCTCTTCCTTTCCTTCCCACTTTCCCTTTCCTCCCTTCCACCACATAGCTCTCCAGCGCTGGATGCATGGCACAGAGCATCTATCAGTTCGACATCGATGACGACTCACCCGAGATCGCCTATTTCCCCTCGGCGAACACAGAGCCTGGCTCTAACACTAGCGCCGGCTGGCAGCTTCTGTACACAGGCTCCGACGCTGCTACTGCTCCTGGCCAGGTCGGCGTGGGCACCAGCTACCACTGCACCACTCTCAACGGCGCGAGTCTCCTCATCAATTGGAATGGTATGTTTCCCCCCTTCAACGGATTTCGATCAGTTCACTCCATCGGGATTTGTCCCCGACTCAGGCACAGGCATTGACCTCATAGGCTCCGTGGGCAATGCGCTATACAATGTCACCCTGGACGGCGTGCAGTCCGCTCAATCTGTCAACTCGACGAATAATACCCTTGTTTCGTTCAACGACCTCGAAAACACGAACCATACACTGCTGCTCACGACTGTTATCACAGACACGGCAACGTCCGCCTTTCTCATATTTGATAAGGCACGCATTGTATACACCCCCCCTGCTGGACTTGTCAAGTGAGTGTTCCTTGGCGGCGATCGCTATTTGGCGCTTTCAAATGGCTGGACGTATCATTAATGGCGATCGATTTGATTAGCACCACTGCTACTTCCCAGGCCATCAGCGATTCTAATGTCGCTTACAAGGGTTCATGGAGCTTTGTAACAGATGGCACCGGAAATTCGATGCATGTCTCTACTAATGCTGGGGACCGCGCCCAAACTACTTTCAATGGCAAGTAGTCAATTTCCCGACGGCTACAGTCAATCTCACCTTTGTCGTAGGCTCTGCGATCACGATTTACGGGCTCACCTCCTCATACTCGGGAAATTTCTCTGTGACTCTCGACAACGTTACCACCAATCTATCCGCCATCTCTTCATATAATAATTCCAACAGTTTGTTGTTCTATGCGACGGATCTCCCTCAGGATATCGTGCACCATGTTGCCGTGGTTAACCAAGAAAACTCCACTCTTGCTTTGCAAGTGGGTGGTATGAATATCACTTGTTTCGGAGAATGCACAACGTACGCGATTTCTTTGCCCCAGACAAAAAACAAATAAACTAAAGCTGTGAAGGAATGAGACCAGTTCGTCCAGCAGTCACTCTCTCTTTCCAGGGACCATTGCTGCCATTGTGTTGGGCGTTGTTCTATTCTTGGTCATCGTGGGCGTCTCTTGCTATCTCTGCTGTGTGCGACGCAGAGCTCGCACCGTCAGGCAGCATGCCATTTTGGAAACAGGAAGAAAATATTCCACCGATAAAAGTGAAGTCGACACCGATCAAATTCCTCATTCGAGCGTACCCTCTGGGGAAATGGAGTCTGCGACTCTTAGTACCAGCAAGGGGTACGGTTTTGGCCTCGGATTGCGTCGTGCGTTTACATTCATGTCCCGCAAGAGCAGGGCAGCGGGCAGCGATTCCACTGGTACTTCACCCAACGATACGGCTACACATCCTGAATTCTACCCAATGACGCCCCTCTACCATCGCGACGAGAAATTGTTTTCTATAAACAAATTAACGGAAAATTATGTGGTGCTTTCGCCCCCACCGGAATCAGAAAAATTAGCTCCTGGGTGGTACAATCCCGTCGCACGGACTCCTCGCTCCTTCAAACAAGCACATGGGTTCATACTCCCAGAGCTCCGCATAGAGCATGTGGGATCCGTTGAAGATGATTACGATGACGATGCTGACCTCAAGACGCTCACTTCACGTCAAGATGAAGCCCTCGCAGCCACCCTGTGTTTAAGCCCAAGGACTTCTGAAGGATTTTCAGCCTTTGATGGGGCGACGGCTCTACCAAAGGTTGACGTTGCTACTGGGGAATACATCAAACAGACTCCCGAAGACCAACAACCCGAAGTTCTTCAGGTACGAGGCACGAGCCCGTTTAGGGTAGATATGGCTGCTGTTTTTGGGGCCCGCGTGGGTAGTCACGATTCCAAGAGGACTAGCGGAAGCGGTGGCAGCACTTGGTCTAAAGTGCGCACCAAACTATATCGGAGAGCCCATTTGGACGACGGCAAACAAAGCTATCACACAGAAAAACCGGAGACGTCGAGTACCTTGGGACCCGAATCCGTGCCCGTGGTAATGCACGACTCCAACGCCGCCAAGCAGCCCAGTGAAACAGCGCCCGGCTTGGGAAAATATTCCTTCCTAGACCTCACTTCTTCGCATACCTCATTGAGACGGCATTCGAACACCATGACCCTCAGCTCCACACCTGCGGAGCTTGGTCATGGGGGCAGGGATATTTCTACATGGAGCGAGAATACTTCTGTGCGGATGGTCAGGATCGAGCGTCCACGGGACGACACCTTGTCCCCCAAACCAGACGCACCCTCAACCGCATCAGGCGGTTCTAGTCCTTCTGATGGTTCGGGCACTCGGACAGCCTCATCGCCTCCTCCGCAAACACAAAGATCTTCACCCCTCTCATTTTCCTTAACACTTCCCTTGTCGACGTACACGATTGCTCCCTCTGAACATGCTTCCGAACGCCAGACCACACCTTCTCCTCCCGATACTCCATTCTCCGATACAGCGCAATACTTGGACGTTCCCCAGACCACACCACCGGGAGTTTCAGTTGCCTCCGCCAGTTCCCCCACCGAGAGCGTTCCGTTTTCCGTTTCTGAGATCCACTTTAGGCACAGTTTCTCTGACTATGCTGGTTTCGACTCCCGACGGGGAAGCGCCACTTCCTATCTTCCTCCCCACCCCCCACTGCCTCGTATCGATGGATCCCAGCCTAGTTCGCCTTCGTATAACCCGCCACCCTACATCGTGCAACGGGTGCTCGGGTTGGCGGTGTCGCCGCTCAGTCCTATGTCGGTTATGCGAATACCGCTGAGTAGCTCGACTATCACCGTGACGAGTGCCAGTGGACCGGAGACGGCTCCTACCCAGCGGGCCCGCGTCGGTTCGCTTCTGGGACCTAGACCCCGACCGTCTACGGCGGGATCGGTCCGAGGTTCTGCCGCCCCTCAATTACCGATGCAGGGCGGGCGAGGCTTACGGAGCCCGCGATACGATCGATGACCAGATACTTTCTGGGACACGCTGCGCTCGCACAGTTTTTTTAACTCTCGCTATCGAAATCGCTCTTTTGCTGTCGCTTTACTGCTAATTCTTGGCGTTTCTCTCTGTGTATACCCCTCCCCCATACCAGGCTTGCTTGTTTTACATCGCTTTGTTGGACGGTTCCGACGCCGTGGCCATGCCTGGGCCAAACGTCACATCTGCCAGTCGGCTACTTGATTATTTTATCTCTTCTTCCCTTTTTTATGCAGTTGTACTTTATACCGCATTCTTTTCAACTGAGCAACCAGACCGCCACTTGCCATTGGCACGTCTCAATTTAACTACAAACGTGCACGAAACTGAAGATTAAAATGATGGTGGCGCCAGCCACCGGGGTCACCTGGCCCCATGGCATCATGACGTGCCCCGGGGATAGAAGCGCGCGCGGGTAATGTATTGTACAATGTTCATGCTGTTGCTGTCCGTCGTTCTTCTATTCTTCTAATCTCATCCTACGATGGCGGCTGCGCATCTCTCCGAAGCCCAAAGGTGACGAACCTTCGGATCGAATCGGAAAAGACTTCCCGTTTTTGTCCCAGCTCGCCGTATCCTTTGGCGCTGCCGTCGTTGCTCGACCCAGTCGGGGGCCCGCTCAGCGGCGGGGAGGTCAACGCGCTGAACACGCTCTCCGCTGCCGAAGCAGAGGACAGCGGAAGAGCGATACGGCTCGTCGCCGGGCTGCCGACGGCCAAGCTCGTTGGAGGATCCATGTCGAGCGACGTCAGGAACGACGTGTTCTCCAGGTCCGTCTTTGTGCTCGTTATGGTCAAAAAGGAGTCCAAGAGGCTGTTCTGTTCCATTTTGGGCGTGCCTTTGAGGTCGAGAATCTGTGAAGAGCCGATAAGAACAACGATGGAGTTCGGATGAGTACACTTGATGCGACTGCGAGGGTTCCCTGCGCAACGCCCGCACGGACAATAAACAAAACTGACCTTTTGGAAATTAGAAAAGGATGCATCGCCAATGACGAGCGTGTAATTTAATATGAAGCCTTCCGCCGGATCCTACACCCATCTCAGCTCCCCTATCAGGATATGACAGGGGTGTGTGGCACTTACGACAGGGGTGATGATCACTTTGAGCAGTGCCTCTAGGCGCGTGGTTATCTTTGTTAGGCTACGAGTATAACTATATGTTGATCAAGATCAGCCACCAAACGCCACGTGTTGTCTTGAATAGGATGCAGTGTACCTGCTCGTAGCGAGAGATTCCCCTGGTAACTTCAAGAGACACGATTTGAAAATTCCAAGATCGATAAGTAGCTATGTTGTTCCCTCATTAGGGCGTTACTGCGGACTGGATGATGAGACTAACCTGTTCGGCGCCAATCTCTCTGAGTGGCCGGCTCTTCACGAGAGCATTGGTGAAACGGGTCAGAAGAAGACTGATGCCATGTCATAATTCCATTTCGAGAAACTCATTGTTGGACGAACCTGGAAGCCTTGTCAAGGAAATTCCTTAGATACTTCTTTTGCTCTACCAGGGGCTTGATCGATTCGGCCACTTGTTCGCTTGCCTGCGTAATGTCATCCATGAATGGCGAGTGGCCCGTCACTTGACTGATTGCGCCCCAGTTGACGCGTGACATCGTGTTGAAAGCGCTGTCACATGCTGATTCGAGCTCGCGGAGCTGCATATTAATCGCTGAGGAAATGACGCTGACTAGATATCGGTGAACGGGCCAGAAAGATTGTTCGAACTGCAAACCTCATGAAAAGATCCCTCTCAGCCTGCAATTTGACCCTTTCTTTGAATTTCTCGTCCACTTTCTGCTTGATCTTCTCCTCCAGCTATTGCCCTTTAGCTTTCGGTCAAGCTGAAGGGGAGACGGAAGCCCACCTCCGCCGCAGTAGTTTGACAATAATCTGCAGTGTTGATAAGTAGACAAGCTTGCTGGAGCTCGGTCTTGTCAAATCTCGAGTCCATTGACTTGCGTAATTGGGTCTGAGGTCTAATCCAAACTATTGAGTCAACATTACCAGCGTTCACCGGCACCACCTATTTCTCACCGTTTCATCTTCGGAGACAGCACGTCCTCTAACAAAAGAATCAGCGCCACGAAACGGTCAAACAAGCGGCAGCAAACGGACCAGCATAGATCTTCAACCACTTCTTCTGCACTCCACACAAATCAAAGAGAGCTTGTCCAGTTGATAGTTTGGCACATTGATCCAAACTCTGAGCGTAGAAGTAGAAGAGTTCCGTCGACGAAGGCAGCACGATTGGCGCAGGTTCGGGCTCATTAGCAGATATAGAATCCCGGGGTGTTGACGAGGTAGTGGGTGGTTTTGATGCTGCATCGACTGAGCTACGGACCTTGGATCCACGATGCGGGGCCAACATGTCGGCAAGAGCTCTGACAAATATTGAGCACAACACAGCGGAATGAACGGTCCAAGAGAAAACTTACTTGTCTTGAGCGTCAACAAATATGCCGAGATGAGGCTCGAATGCGGAAGACATGGATTGGGTCTGTGCTGTAGGAGGTGACCCAGATTTCAAAATCTCATCCAGCTATACAGCGGAGATGGTTCAGCATTAGCCTTCGAGGATTCCCATCTCACAGGCGAAAAACGAACAGGGGTAGCCCATTTCTTCGCCATTGACAGCTCAAAATCGGTTGTTTGTTGAAGTGTTTCAAGGAGCACTTTGACAATGAGTGTCTGGCCGGCTTTTGACAACAACATCGAAAGGTCGTCTCTGGTGAATACAACACGTTAGAATTAACAGAACGCACTTTTTGGTCGACTTTGCGCGGTTACCTTGTGATGGACACGAACTTGGAAAAAAGCCACCAACCAACCCTCCACTCGACAGGGAACACCCTACCGATCTCTGTTTCATGAGAGGTTAACAAGCGCCTGAACCAGGCGAATCTTCTCGCGATGTTGTCAAGATGTCCCGCTTCATCACTTGCTCGGAAAATGCGACGATACTCTTTGAGTTCCAGTGCTACATACCGCTCTATAAGCTGACTGCGCACATCTGGCCCAAGCACGTCAACGACAGCACAAGCGTCCGTGATCTGAGTCGACTTGAACGGTCTGGAGTGGTCTTGGAGGAAACTAAGGTACATGTTCCAAACTGCTCGAAATCACGTTAATGGCACGAACGCACAATTTATCAAATTCGGCGTCAAGCTGGCCTCGAATATCTCCTTGGATCTGTTGAATGCGTTTCCAGACTTGAACGATGCGATGGACAGAGGTGTACGACTTGAAAGAGGAAGATAGCTGCTTTACTGCCTAAGAAGTAATGTGAATGATGTTGGAGGCGAGAATACGGAAGTTACCAACAGCTAATGAATGCGCAACGTCTGAGTACTTCTTCTCCTTCACCTGATCCTCCAATTGGGTGAGAGCGTTGACTGCGAACAAGCAAGCGGATGAATTATTCGTAGCCCGGGACAGACCCCAGGGTGCTCACCCAACATCTGCAGACGTTTCAGCGTCGTCATGCTCAGAATGAGATTCTTTTTCGCGAGGTCCAGTGCTTGTATATCTTTTGTGATATTCCGCACTACGGCCTCTGATTCTGACGCTTTCTCGCGTATGCGCGACATTTGCCCAAGGAGATCCTGAAGGCTGTTTAACAGATAAATTGCATCCAGAGAAAAGCAGTCTATACAGAAATCATCTCCTGAATGAGCTGCATCCTCCCTGGGTCTTGATCCAGCTTAAGTGCTTCCTGAAGTGCATCGATCTCGGCCTGAATTTCGCGCTCATCTTGCGCGAGTTTCGCTTGGACAACATCCAAGCGAGCCAACGAAGCCTCTAGGACGACCTAAGTTACGACGAAGACACGACGCCCAGGCACACATACCGTCTGGGAAGAGCTCGTTCAGAACGTCCACGGGACTGAAGTCACTTGAGAGGTCGTCGAGAGGATCGCCGTTCTGCTCTGCGCTGAGCTTGAGAACGCGTTGCACCGCTAGAACCAACTCCGGAGACAATTCTGTGTTCGCATGGCTTCTTTGCATCAGTTAACAGTGAAGAGGAACGAAGTAAAGTAATAACCAAATTGGGAAGACTCGGTGGAAGACCTCTCACTGATGGCCCCTCGAAGCCTTTGCTGCATTCCCCTTACTTGAAGGACTCAGCCTTGAGTGAGTCCTTCTCTCGCCCACTTACAACCACACACGTTCATGATGACCTCCTTGGGCGACTTCATGGTCTCGCTTGCTCTCGTCCACACTCCAGTTCCACGGCCGCAGCCTCAAGTCTCCCAACGACCGTCAATGGAAGAGAATACCAAGAACCAAGTAGTCTCCACATTTCACGACCGTCCTAGATTTATCTGCGCAAATTGCTCTGCAGTACTCGTATGCACCATCGCCGTACCCTTGATGGTGCGACCCAGTCACAATGCTATCGACAGGCACTCCAAGATGAGTTGATCAGCAAGTCCTTCTCCGGAAGGGAAGGGCGAGGATTGTGTGTCATTTGCCAACAATCGAAATGGGTCCATCTAACCCGCTGTCTAGTCTTATGCACACTGCCGTCAATGTGAAGCAAGGGAAAAAAGAGCAACGACCTCTTCTGTAATCCTCCCTAATTTCGCGCGTGCCCCGGCAGTTCTTATTGTCATGCCCAGAACTGGTGTACACACAGTCGCTGACGTATTCTGTATTGGTTGCAATGATCGCCTTGGGTGGTACTACCACAAGGCCTCCGATGAGAGCCAGAAATACAAAGAAGGTGAGTTTTTTAGTACCGTATTTTCACTCCTGACGAACTTTACAAAGGAAAATATTTGTTTGAACGCGAGAAGTTGGTGAAGGAGAACAATTGGAAGCTGGACGGATAATCGCATGTGAGACGACAGCATTTACTACCTTTTTCACTCATAAATTCGCTTTTAGTGATTTCAGAACTATAGGGATGGCATGCTTGGATATCTTTTAAAGGGAATTCGTTTATACTTTCATCTGATACTCACTGCAGGGAAAGGTGTTATATTTGTTTCTATGGAGCAGCCTTTTGTGGACTTTGTATTTTAACTCGGTATCAGGAGCCCCGCTTCACAGCTTAAGCTACCTTTTCGATGATGCGTTCAACAAGTTCCCTTCCACCCTCCTCCCAGTCGTCCCAGCACACCGCCCACTCATTACTGTCGGTGCCCAATAACCCATTGCCTGCATCACCCTTTCTAGCTTCCTTTCCTGACTTCTGGTATCCCTCAGGCACCACCCATTTCCATCTCGATACACCCTCCATCTTGAAACCCAACCGCTTGGCAAAGTTATTAGAGGGGATATTGGCAGGAATTGCATTCCACCTGACTCTTCTGAAGCCGACTCCAGAAGGTGGAAGGTCAAGCATATACTTCAACAGTAAACCCACAGCATGAGCCGCAACGTAGGTTCGCTGGAAGGCAGGAAGGACGACCGCGGGACCGATCTCCACGGAAAGTCTCTCCTTGTTGGTGTCCGCGAGGCCGAACAAGCCCACAAACGAGCCCTCCCATTCGGGGTGATTGACGTCAGGACGGGTGATATCGATCGCGGCGAACATGATGCGCTTTTTATCCTGTCGACGTTCTTCGATGTATCGGAGGAAGTCGATTGGACCATCGATTGGGACGGGCATGTGTTCGAACATGGACTCATGTCCGCGGATTCCATCCAGGTAAGCGGCTGCATGAACTCGAGGGACGAATGGTACGAGCAGCAGCTTAGCGGTTGAGAGTACTGGGGGAGTGGGAAGGAAGAAGTTGATATCGTATGGCTCTGGACCATACAACTCGCTCTCGTCGATTTCCGGTTCAAGGGTGCAGTTGTTGACGATGGTCATGCTGGACCACGTCTGCTCGTCAAGAAGTGACCCTCCAGTGGATGATAGTGGGAGCAAGTTAAGGAATAAAACGAGCGAACTTAAGGTGAGAAACTTTTCTACATATAGTTCACTGGTCAAATTGATTTAAATCGGACAGCAGTATCGTCTGCGATCGATTGATCCATTCGGATGGCCGCCTGTCCACGTTCACCCGAACATGGTGGAGAGGGGTGGTCGAGATATTTGGGCTGTTCATCCGTTTTAAGAACTCTCTCGCCTCCCAGTGTAGCCTGGCACCTGCACAATACCGCAAGATGCGAGCGGAGGAGATGGCGGGGTGTGCACAATTCAATGGGAGAGGAATCTCGTTGCCGCTGCTCCGACCGCCACCTCTTTGCGGGCGTGTTGTGGAAGATGTGTGCCACTACGTCTATATGTGCCGTGAGTGGCCAGGCACCTGCAGCAAAGGGTGGTCACCGGGTAGGGGTAAGGGACGTCTTCTGCTCGATGGGAACGCCATCGCCTTGCCCTAACGAGATCTCACCTCTCTCATCCCACAGCTGGTTTATTTCCTTTCTTCCCATGGGCCTCAACTCCCTTCTGTAACTCACGAGCGTGCAAGTTTACCATTTTCTTCCGCAGAGTAGAGCTTTTTCTTTCCAACAAATTGGTCTCATCACCTTGCCTGGTAGGCGGGGTCAAAGGGTCCACTCCACCGAATGCGCATATATTTTTCCGGATGAAGAACACACTGAATACGACGACAAAATCAGTCAGTTGCATTCAAATACTATTCATCCCCCAAGAGGCGTTCGAAAGAGTGTACTTGGGGGTCCTTGCCCGGCTGTCTCCGAGAGCAGAAAATTCGGAACGCGTTTTACTGTTTTACTTTACTTTTTCCGCACTACAACTGGAACAGTGCTCGCTGTACCCACGTCACACTGCGTGTCCTCTGTCCCCTCCCATAGAATTATTTCCAATCATTGCCGATGCCCTCTTCATCACTCAGGTGAGTCTCACATTGTCAGGCTTAGGCCACTCGGCAACACCACCGATCCTTTTTACCCAGATCTCGTGTCAAAGGTCGTCCGCTGGTCGACCTCACACATCGAATTGAACGGGATTCTGCCATTCGGTTGACTGGTGGCGCATACAGTGACGTTTACAAATGCAGGTTCAGCGGCATGACCGGGTCTCCGTCCTCGGTGTGATACTCTGCTTTTGCTAGTCAATACAATTCTGATGTCTTTTAGGTCGCAGTGAAGGTCCTGAGGTATTTTGAGTCCGAAGATCCAGAAGAGAACCGGATCGCACAAACAAGCAGGTCGACTCGATTCCATGCACTGAGAATGTATTTGTTCATCTGTTAATATTTGCTACTAGCAGATCCATCGCGAACTCGGTCTTTTGAGAAGACTTGAGCATCCTAATCTCGTTCCATTGTTCGGTGTGGCAACCATCTTTGGACCAATACCTGGTATAATGTTTCCTTGGATGTCACACGGCACCTTGCACTCTTTTCTCAAGAACAAGACCTTCACACTAGTCGAGAGACTGCAGCTGGTTAGTCATGATTCTCTCTTTTTCGACCCCACGATACTGAAGATGTGTAGGTGCATCATGCATGGCATCGGATCTGGCCTGGAGTATCGTGCGTCTTCGAAATTCGCGCTGTGATCCCACTTTTTCTTATCGGACTGATGTCGTAGTTCATTCAAACGACGTGTTCCATGGAGATTTGCACAGCGTACGTCCATAGCCATAGCTTTGGTTTGATGTTTTCTCACATTTTCCCAGGACAATGTCCTCATCGACGAAGACCAGATGCCGCGAATCAGCGATTTCGGATTGGCATGCACGATCGAGAAATTGCAGCCTGGACTGACATACTTGCAACGATTGTCGAGCTCGAGCAAACCAGGAGCGGTGAGATGGGCAGCACCTGAAAGACTCTCTGGAAGCAAACCGCACCCATCGGGAGACATTTATTTTTTCGGGTGTACCATGTTCGAGGTAAACATATTCTCCGATGCCCTGATGTTCATTAGCCTAATTTCTCCGGTAGGTGTTGTCCGGCGATGTGCCATGGAAGGCAAAGACGGACTACCAGGTGATTGTTCTGAAGTTGACGACACATGAATTTCCTCCTCGTCCAGAGCGTGGGACAATTCGAAACGAGCATTGGAAACTGATGGTGCGGTGCTGGTCAGCGCGCCCACAACAACGCCCCAGGGCAGGCGAGGTCGTAGTAGCGGTGCACACGTTTTTCTCACAGAAGCAGGACATTGACTGGCGTGACCAGGACATCCCCAAATTTCAAACCTTTTTTTTCAAAGGTACGACTTCCAGATTAGTGTCTGATTCATCAACTGAAATGAACGCTTGCTTTTGCCGGCTTACGGGACTTACTTGACCATGAGATCCAAGGATTTGATTGGTGGAGAGCTACTGAGCCTTATTTTAGTTATGATCGACTCCCTGAATCAATGTCCAGGTTCAAGTTGTCAATCGCATTTGTGAGATCCTGGCCAGAGCTACACTTGAACAGGATGACGAACGAGCTGTGCATGAGCTGCGCATCAACACTGCCAGGAGCCGACTTTACCGTTTCATCCCTCAACAGACGGGCCATAATGATGACAAGACCAAGGATAGCGACGACGAAGACGGCGCAGCCGCAGATGAACCAGATGATAAAGTTGAGAGCGAGTTTCTCCCTTTGCAGTCCAATATCCGCTTCATTCGACGGAACCATTTGAGGAAAGGAGAGGGCATCCACCACGTCAGGAGCCAGCACAAGTTGGCTGCACAACAAAGCCTAGCGTCGTCGTGCCGACGTCTCTTTGACGACCTTTTCATCTGATACTCATTGCAGGGAAAGGTGTTATATTTGTTTCTATGGAGCAGCCTTTGATGGACTTTGTATTTTAACTCGGTATCAGGAACCCCGCTTCACAGTTTAAGCTACCTTTTCGATGATGCGTTCAACAAGTTCCCTTCCACCCTCCTCCCAGTCGTCCCAGCATACCGCCCACTCATTACTGTCGGTGCCCAGTAACCCATTGCCTGCATCACCCTTTCTCGCTTCCTTTCCTGACTTCTGGTATCCCTCAGGCACCACCCGTTTCCATCTCGATACACCCTCCATCTTGAAACCCAACCGCTTGGCAAGGTTATTAGAGGGGATATTGGCAGGAATTGCATTCCACATGACTCTTCTGAAGCCGACTCCAGAAGGTGGAAGGTCAAGCATATACTTCAACAGTAAACCGACAGCATGAGCCGCAACGTAGGTTCGCTGGAAGGCAGGAAGGACGACCGCGGGACCGATCTTCACGGAAAGTCTCCCCTTGTTGGTGTCCGCGAGGCCGAACAAGCCCGCAAACGAGCCCTCCCATTCGGGGTGATTGATGTCAGGACGGGTGATATCGATCGCAGCGAACATGATGCGCTTTTTATCCTGTCGGCGTTCTTCGATGTATCTGAGGAAGTTGATCGGACCTTCGATTGGGACGGGCATGTTTTCGAACATGGACTCATGTCCGCAGATCCCATCCAGGTAAGCAGCTGCATGAACTCGAGGGACGAATGGTACGAGCCGCAGCTTAGCGGTAGAGAGTACTGGGGGGGTGGGAAGGAGGAAGTTGATATTGTATGGCTCGGGACCATACAACTCGCTCTCGTCAATTTCCGGTTCAAGGTTGCAGTTGTTGACGATGGCCATACTAGACCACGTCTGCTCGTCAAGAAGTGACCCACTAGTGGATGATGGTGGGAGCAAGGTCAGGGATAAAAGGAGCGAACTGAAGGTGAGAAACTTTTCTACATACAGTTCACTGGTCAAGTTGATTGAGATCGGACAGCAGTATCATCTGCGATTGATAGATCCATTCGGATGGCCGCCTGTCCACGGTCACCCGAACACGCCGCCGCTCCGACCGCCACCCCCTTGCGGGCGTGTTGTAGAAGATATGTACCATTACGTCTATATGTGCCCCGAGTGGCCAGGAAAATCGATTTGCGTTACTTGCATGTTCTCGAATTCACGGGTTTACCTCCTCGTTATCTTATCGATGATGAGTCGAATGATGATGATCGATGAGGTTCATCACGATGGAATTGCACAGCACCTGGTCATTCTTCGGCCATGATAGCCTGTAGGTTCGATTCTAAGGAAATACAGAATTGCACGCAACCAGACACGAT
>JBBPPF010000040.1:0-45211 GCA_038091815.1 Leccinum obscurum | reverse complement strand
AGCCCAGTAGAGACCTCCCCAGTGAGGGACATATCTGGGGAGGTTGGAGGGGCTGAGAAGGCTGTCCAGACCTGGTCAGGGCTGTGCAGCTGACCTGGGATTTGCTGATGAACGCAAGATCTTTTAGGAACTATTGTCCACGAGACTCTCCTCATCCCAACACAGGCCTTGCTCTCCTTAGACCCAATCAACCAACCGACTCCTCTTCCGGACCTGATCAACCAGCTCCGAGTCCTTCAGCTCCAGTAGCTGAAACATATCCTGCAGCGACAGAAAATCGCTGGGATACTGATAATAACAGTTGGTCTACAGGCCCTACACCTTGGGACGGACTTTCATCCACAGAGTACCACCCCATTTCACCAGTAATTTCACCAGTAGTACCATCTACTGTCGAGACCACACAGAACGAAGAAGAACCTGAGCTCTCTGTTATCCTACCGATTTTACAATCGTTAGGACTAGGCGACTTCACCATCTCTGATTATCACACAGTTTCTTCAAATCTCTTTACTCCTCTTTCCACCAACGTATCACCACCGTCCTCTCCTCCTCCCACTCCTGTTCCTACACCTCCAACTCCTCCTACCACTCCAGACAACAATGGCACCAGTTCTGGAACTTCCTTACAGTCTCGACAAGATTCTTCCCAACCCTTTTCACCTCGTCCCACACCTTCAGGCCAAAGCGGACGACGTACAATGGGAAATGCATCAAGAAGACCAAGACGAACTCACCATCGTGGTTCCTGAAGGAATGGTACCAATGCAGACCGCATTTGAGTACTATATCGTAGATTGGTCAGACCCAGCTTACTGGCCTCTGACCTGCGAGCTTGCCTGGTGCACTCGAATCCCCTTCAAACCACATGTAGATTTCACTACAGAATACCAGCGCCTAGTTTCCCCGGTTCTTTTTCTTCAACTGGAACTTCCACCTCTTTCCTGGCTGGCACCAGAGTTCTACGGCAACAGCGCTGAGACCTTCCTTTTCCAGGAAGAAAGTTTGTTCTCTTGTCTTACCTCGGTCGGTTGGGCTCTCCCAATACAATCTTACAATGATTACTTCGTCGAGACATCTCTAATCTATTGGCAGGGTTACGAGATGTTCCATAAACACCACTTTCCCATTGCCTCTCAACAGTCGGTGGAGCTACGCCATTCCATGATTTTTCTGAACTTCCTTTCACAGGAGTTCGAGTCCAGGTCTATGGTAGGACCATACGCTCGGGGAGAAGTCCCCACTATACAGGAATGGAATGCGGAATTTGATCAAAAACAGCGTCAGAAATTCATGGAAGACCCGAAGAACGCCTCTTTTCTTGTTCAGGCATCTCTTCTTATTGATCCTTCCACTCGTGACTGACCCTACTCAATTCCGCACTGACATTTACGAGGACATTGATTACGTTTCTGGTACTTTACATGATGTTATTCCTTTCGATAGAGCAACTCTGGGACCTCCACAACGACCTTAGTGGAGATCTACAAAGGTGGATGCAGGGGTACAGGCACCTCATAGAGGACGTGTCTTTACATCCCCAATTCCCTCTTCCTCCACAGGTCAGCCTCTACGCCTCCAAAAGAGTGCAAAGGCTAGAGCAGCACCGTATTAACCCGGACTCTATAATTATGTACAGTTTCCATCTCTCTCTTTTCTTACATGCTCATCTCTTTCCCTACTTCGATCTTTCTTACTTCTGGTTTCCGGCTCCTACCTTAGAAAATGGGAACCGAGATACGTCTTTTCCTCGTATAGTAAATCCTCATTTCTTTCCGAGTCTGAATTTTACCTGCCTCGAGAAAAATGTTACAGATTATCCAGAATCCAATACGTTCACCAAAATCCCAAAATTTTTGTGGTATACATGTCATCCTGACACAAACAACCCAAAACATAAACAAATTTCTTACTGGAATCAATATCTGGATGATCAAAGAGAGGATCACGACTATACAAGAGTTATACCAAGACTAGAAAGACAAAGATTATGGATGGAAAGATGCATGGATAGCAGAGAGGAACGTACACAACACTACTTCAAAAGGTTAGCTCATGAAGAAGAGGAATCGCTACCAAGCGAGATGACTGAAGAACCTGTTCATTCGGATGATGATGAAATTATGGGATCTCAAGAAACGGATAGAGGTTCAACACCTCTAGGTTCAGGACAAACCACACCTAAAAACATGTCTTATCCACTAGATCTTGAAGAGATCATGTTTTCAGATTTATCCTCTTCCCTCTATCTTGCATACGCAATAGATGCTGATCTTTTTGATCCTTTCTTACAGATCCTATCTTTTTACTAGAACCAATCGTATCATCATGGCAACTCTTCCTTCCGACTTCATCGTTCAAGTTCCCAAAGAAGCTACTGCTCGCGTTCCTGTTCTCGTTGGTGCACTGTCCAACTATCAATCTTGGATCACGGCTATCCAAGGTCCTCTCCAGATGTTAGGTGGATGGAAATTTGTTTCAGGGGATATCACACGTGCTGCTCAACAAGCAGCTGATCAACCGAAGTGGGAACTCATAGATGGTAAAATCTTGGGTTTTCTATCCACTGTTGTTTCCCTTGAATTACAGACACAAGTTGTCTGGGACTATGTTCCAGATGGTCCTGTAACTCATCCTTCCATTTCCCGTGCTTTCTATCTAAAGCTCGAGTCTCTTTATGGAAAGAAAGGAATTCCCGGACAATTTATGATTTTTTCCGATCTGCTTCGTCAGCGGATCGAGCTTACCAAGTTCTCCGAAGGTCTCTCCACCATCATTTCCCAGTTCACTCAACTGGATGCCGCGGGGACTTACCATCCCTCCTTCCTTAAAATCTATGATTCTTCTTTCCCGACTCCCTTCTTCTTTTGATGGTATGATTTCCCATGCCATACAAACCATCGAACCAGCCGACTTCACAGTCGACAACCTTCTTCCTCGTATCTCGAAGGAGGTTAATACACAAAAATCTGGTCTCCAATCCATGAAGACACTTGCTCATCGCATTTCGTCTTCTTCTTCTACCTCTCACCAACTACAAGCCAACCGCACCTCTGCTTTAAAGCATGGTCCTGGCCCCCAACGTCCTTGGAACTCCAATAACAATGGAGGTTCTAATTCTTTTCCTAATCGTTTCAATAACAATCAGAGCTCAGGACATGGTCGTGGAGGCTTTAGAGGAGGACGAGGTCGTGGATCTTTTGCTGCTAAGCGTGGCAAACATAATCATGATAACTTTAACAAGCGTCATGAAAGGAACCAGAACAAAGGGAAAGGTCGTGCTAGCAATGTCGTTGGTTTTGTTAACATGGCAACCATCAATGAAGAATCTATGACGGTGGAGTTCCCAGAAGAACCTGAACCAACCACCACTGAGAACGTATCCTTGATCCAGGACTCTTCCATCGTTCCTTACGACGAGTACGCAGATGATTATATGGTCACTTTGGATGATGAAGAAGACATGTCCTTGTCGTACTATAATACCGGAAGGGATACTCCCTCCGAGACCTTACAACGAGTACAGTCTTCACTTATCAAAGAAGTTTTAGCTAATGCCGAGTCTTTACAGACTCAAGATCGTTCATCTTTTACCGCCTCTTCCTCAAAACAACCTGTTTACGAGAGACAACAGCAGGATATTCGATCCTCTAGATGGATCCCTGCACGGCGAGAAAGTGCCCAGGTTAGTGAAAGCTATCACGGAGATGATCGGAGATATTCGGATGGTACCTGGAAACATGGCTTAGATTCCAGAGATTTTGTTTCTCATTCGAATGATTTTGTACCCGATATAGACGATTGGGGGGACAATGATTGTTCCTCTTACAATAATGATGATTACAATTCTTGGTGTTACATGATGGGATCACTTAAGAAAGTTTCAGGATCAAAAGATTTCTTTCGGATCATTGGTTAATCGATTCCGGTTGTTCCGATCACATTACCCCATTCCAATTAGACTTTATGGTTTTGGGAGATGATACCAAATATGCTCGTATTGCTGACGGTCGACCATTAAGATGACCGGTCCCGGTAAAGTTTTATTAAACGCATCTTTTGGGAAGAAACCAATTACCTTAACTGGGGTTTTGTTATCACCTGATGCATCATGCAAACTCCTATCTACCAATCAATTGGCCCTACAAGGCTTTAATATCAATATTGATAGCGAATCGACTGATGTCTTTGACAAACAGGGTCACCATTTGATCCGGGCTACTGCCTCATCTCCTGGTGATGTTCTTCATTGGTTTCGGTCAATTCCGATCACTCCAAGTGAGGTTTACACCCTGTCGGACGTTTCTTCCTCATCTCTATGGCATCATCGTCTTGGACATTGTTCCGACAATGCTCTTCAGCATCTTGCCTCTTCTACTGATGGACTTCCTAAGATTTCCGTGAAATCACCAATTTCTTCGCCTCCTTGTCATGGCTGCCAAGTCGGCAAGTCACACGGACGACCTCTTGGCCCTTCTGGCAAACATTCTGCTCGTGTTCTTGGTCTCGTTCACATGGACCTTATTGAGCTTCCTACCGAATCTCGCTCTTGTGCTCGCTGGATTCTTACTTTTATTGACGATTGCTCTGCTTTCGCTTTCCTTGCCTTTCTCCATTGCAAGAGTGACACTGCTTTGCGGTTCCGTGAGTTGGTTCTCTATGCGGAGACCTTGACTGGTCTTTCCGTTACCTCTGTACGTTCGGACCGTGGAGGGGAATATCTTGGACAAGATCTTTTACAGTTCTTCATGTCCAAAGGTATATCTCGACAATACTCTGTTCCTCATCTACCACAACAAAATGGTAGAGCAGAGAGATTCAATTGAACCATCATGGAAAAAGCCCAAGCTATATGTCTAAATGCCTGTCTTCCAAATTCCTTCTGGCAAGATGCATGCGAAACAGCACTACACATCTATAATAGACAACCTATGCATCATCATAAATGGAAAACTCCTGCTGAGATTTTCTTAGGAACAAAACCCGATATTTCTTACTTCCGAGTATTCGGTTGTAAAGCTTACATGTTTATTCCTAAAGATATATGACAGAACAAACTTTCACCTAAGGCTGAAGAAATGATTTTCATAGGATATGAATCAGGATCTAAAGCCTATCGCTTTTATTGTGCAATACGTCGTCGAGTCTTTATCTCTTCGACCGCTACATTTGATGAAGGAAACTTCCCTTATTGTTCAAAGAAAGTAACTCCTATAGATGAACTTTCCTCTATTCCACATACCTCTTCAAACATTGAAGAAGAAGCCTTAATGACTGGTAACGAGGATTCTGGAATGAAAAAGTATCCTGATCAAATAATTTCCTTTCCACACTATCCTCAACCTGCTCCCCAACAACCACTTCCACAATTACCATTACCGATGCAATCTATAGATCCATCGAGACATTCATCACCACGATCATCAAAATTTCCTGAACATTTCTGGGATTTATCCCAAGCTCCAGAAGAAATACCTTCATATTCAAATCTTCCTTCCTTGTCAATTCCATTGGAAGAAGATACCGAAGAAACTTCTGAAACAATTCAACCTACAACACAGTATCAACCTTTCGGACAATACCCAGATCATCATGGACGAAGAAGATCTATTCAAGAAACTTCTATTCGTCGTCATACTTCTCCTGATCGTATTCATCAACGTAAACGTCAACTCTTAGATTGATATGATGAGACAGGACAAGAATTACCTGATATTCCTTATGATGCCAGAGACTCCCCAAATGACAACGAAGAAGATAGAAATCTCCAACATTTCTATGAAAAGAATCCCTCTTATCCACGACCACCTTGGTTTGCTCCTAGAAGACATACTGATGAAACTATACCTGAATTTAGAACTCGACCACACATACATCACCCTACACAAGTGATTAATGAAGAACCACAAACTCGTTCCCGAGTATCTTCTCGAGTTGCTATTCGACGTTTCCTACCAGATAATACCTATGGAGATCGAACTCCATTAGAGATAGAAAGTGACTTGTCACGACGAGAAACCCCTATGGAAATAATTCAGGAGGAGTTATCTCCCTTAAGTCCTCTTACTCCGAGTATGGATCAAACTCCAATTCCGGAAGATCCCGTTCCTACACTTTTTAGGGACGATGACATGAATGATCTTTATGATGAACCATTAGCACAACATTTCAGTGCAAAATGGATATGTCAACACCTTGCTGCCTCTACCATAGCTGTTGGTAAAACACCGGTACATTACCGAGACATCAAGAAAATGACACCGGCAGATCAAAAGGATTGGCAAAAAGCTATGGAAGAAGAGATGAAATCTCTCAAAGACCAAAACATCTGGGTTTTAGCAGATTTACCTCTAGATCGTAAACCTATCATGGGAAGATGGGTATATGCGACAAAGAGCGATGGTCGCAAGAAAGCTTGATTTGTTGCAAAAGGCTTGAGTGGGTAACCTGAAGTGCTCAATATACTTCGTGTCAACTATACTACGTATGACATTCGCTGCAGTCAGGATACATACATAGTATGGCCGTGGGTCACTGGTAGGGACGACAGGAGAGGCTATCTATCTCACCTGCTGCTGATATACATTGATGTAGAACTAAAATGAACATTACGGAATACTCTTTGATTTTACTGTGCGCAAAGCACAGATCTGATCCACGTAATTGAGTCTGTCTGGGTAACAGCTGACAGAGTGATGTGTGAAGGAGACCAAGAGCGCTGTGAAGTCTTGTATCGAGAAGTCTGGTCGAGCCTGCAACCACATTGTCAGAATGTCACTCAAAATGGATGATGTCATGAAGGCAGTGGTGTTCCTGCTCACCATGTGAGTCTGCTGGTTGTACTCTGTCCAGTGTTCCATTGCCATCGCTGCCACATTCCATCCATCCCTTCCCATTTCCTTTTTACAGTGCCCCTTGCCAAGTCTACTCCCTCTAGCGGTGTCCCATCTCATATCTCCCCCTCTCCACAAGAAGTCTTGTTCTTGTGCACAGAAGCAACATGACTGGCACATTCCACATTACTGCAAAGCTATAAAAAAAAAAGGAAGCTAGACGTGTTTCCCTTGGTTACCTTCCATTTTTGTCTGTCCGAAAATGACGAAAATCTCATGTGGCTGTCACATGTACCCCTGTCTTTTCTTGTGTTGAGTCACAGCCCATCCAGTCACCCCATGAGGTTCATTGAAATCCAGCATGTTCCGAGCAGGATTCCAAAACCTCGCCATTTCCCATTCTCTAAGGGGCTCCATGATCCTTTTTTTTTTTGAGTATTGGCAAGAGAAACAGCAATAACATCAAAGAAAAGAAATGAGCGATGTTGAGAGTGATTTAGACGAAGGATGGGATGTTATTGCGCAATAGACAGGAAGCACAGCGTTGGACTCATGTTCTGCCAGGAATATGTCCGAGTTTGGCGATAGAAGCGGGCAGGAAGAGTATCAATATGGGGAGAGATCATCATGATTGAAGCAGGAGTTAACACTGTGGTAGATACTGATAAGCGAATGAAGCTTCTGGGAGTGGGATAACCACTAAATAGCGACTCTAGGATCACACTGGAGTCCACTGTGAGTAACCAAGGGAAACAGAACAGAGGACTCCAAGGTTTATGTCGAGTGGCTGTAAATACTGCCAAACAGCCAAACAACTAGCAGCCACAATCAGCCACAACTGTGGGAATAATCATCACAACTCGAAGAAAAGAAGGTAGAGGTGTGTAGAGCGACCACAAAGGTGTAGAACCTCAAGGAGAAAATGTTGATAGGGTTATCGACCATGGGGAATCCAATGGTGATGGTCAGAAGTAGCGCAGAGCACTACAAAGTCTACAATGAGATAAAAAGATGACAAGAGTGCGAAATCACCAAAAGTAACAGATACTATTGATGTACCGACCCAAAGATGTTCGTTCCTGTTCAAAAATGAACAGCCATCATGGGCAAGGCAAGTGAGAATACAATTTGAAGGCACATGCAACCCACAACAACAAGAGCAATGGCAGCTTGCACTTGTGTAGGCTGCTAACACGAATTTGACAAAGCAGAAGACGAATGCAGAGGAGAAGCACAGATTTGGAGGCCTGGTACCTCAAGATCTCACCTGATGAAGACAAAGCCATGGCTGCAACTCCCCCTTGTTCTCCACTTCCACCTCTTCCAAGACAATGCACAAAGTGGGCAAGCGGACAGTGGGGGCAAAGACCTCGAGATACTCGAATCCAGGACGCTGGTTGAAGCCTTGGGCGACAAGATGACCCTTGTAGCGATCAAAAGAGCCATCAGCATGATATTTGCATGCAAAGACCCACTTGAAACTGATAACAGGTCGATCTGTAGGCCTAGGAACGAGAGTCCATGTCCCATTCTGTCTCTGCACATTCAACTCGTTGAGGGCAGCCTGATGCCACTCTTGAGAATTCTCCTGATGCATCGCCTCTGCATAAGATCGAGGAACAGTCTGAGACATCGTGCAAGCTAAATCAGCATCCTCATCCGAGTCATCTTCATCAGGCTGCGCAGAACCAAGCTTCCACCATTGACCAGGTTGATTCCTTTGTCAAGCAGGCAGTCTGGTACCAATACCTATCGGAGATCCGGCAGGAAAGCCACCGGGGAGCAACAGGAGGTGGAGCTGGATCAGGAAGTGGAGCTGCAGAAGGTGGAGGTGGTGTTACTGGCCGAGGTGGAGCTGGAGCTGGAAGCTGAGGAACTACTGGCTGGCCCCCCCCAGTGACAGAACTAGGAGTCCTCATCATCCGAGACGACTGGAGGCACATAAGACGAAGAGGGGGTCAAAGAGGTCAATGGAGGCAATGGAGGAGCAGAGGGACGAGCGAGGAAATGTCGTTCATCGAAATCGGATGATGGTAGAAGCGATACCTCGAGTAGTCATCGATGAAGGTGACCCAATAGCGATAGCCAGACACAGATGGATGCGAAACCTGATGGACATTGGTGTGAACGAGTTCCAGAGGGCGAGTATAATTGTGCAACCAGTGTCAATGAGGGGTCATATGAGCAGTGGCATCTGAGTCTGCATTCCAATCATCATCAGAATCGATCGAAGACGAGGAGGAGGGGTGAGATGGGGTAACAGAACGAGCACTTGCATTTCCAGCAAGTTCCATGATGTCCTGGGCCGAGTTGGCCACAGCAGGCGCAGGTGTGACTGATGGAGAGGGAGAAGAGGTCGAGGAAGTGGGAGTCGAGGTGGACTCCAGTATGATCCTACAGTCACTATTTAGTGGTTATCCCCAGAAGCTTTCTTTGCTTATCATATATTATACAATATTCACTGTCATATTGAAATATACAACTGAGTAAGACTTGTAACATACCGTGTAATATTCACAACTATATTCAGACTTTTAAACACTACACAGATAAGGTGGTCGGGATACTGATGTATATTGAATGGGGAGGAGAGGTGCCGCCGGAATGATTGTATTATGAGCTTCTTCGGAACTTCTTGAAGTGACAGGTTTATCTCACCACCTCAACACACGGACACGAACAATTCTTGAAGTTGTAGGCAATTGTATTTGAATGGTGGTGCACAAGTTCACTTGCCAATTTTGTTGGAAAGTCAGAGATATTGCAGTCCATGTGAGCCATCTCTAACAGAAGATATGCTTCAATGTTGGTCTGAGGCAGTGGAATGGGTTTGTCAGTTACTGCACAAGAGGGTATGCCTTGTGGACTTTGGGATGGGGTTCAAACCACTGAGGCATTCAAACTCATGGGCAGGATCCCCGCTGACCGCCATTACATCACTTCAGTGAAAAATGATAGCAAACTATTCGACAATTAGTTTTATTCATTCATATCTCTTTTGTTGATGATGACTACTAAGTTACTCTTTCAGCCGATCAACGGACTACTTATCTTAGATACCAGGATTCATATGTCAAAGTTATCTCTGAGTCATTCATTTCCATTTCATATATTCCTTAACTTTCTTTTATATAGTGACTTTGTCACTTTGTCAAAATCATTCAAAATGTTTCTCCGCCGAGAGTACAAAAGGGCCCGAAGGGTCTTGACTGCTTGAATTTTGTCTGCATACTGGTAGAGAAGCTCATTGCAAACATCATTAACAAATACATTGGCGTGTCGAAACACAGTTCCTCAATTAAGGACCTTGAACATTCAGTCTCAACAGCCATGACTCATGTGACCAAATTGCATCTTCCAAAACCAACCAACTGCATTACTGAACAGTTATGGATTCTGGTTATCAAGCAGAAAATGAGTCATACAAGTTCACCATATTCAGCAATCTACTCATGCATGGGTGTAGTCCGTGGATCATGGATTCTTACAGACAACAAGCTCAGCGAGTGTGTTCATTCAAGAAGTATTAATTTGGCATACACCAATGCAATAAACATATCATTCCCCATCAGTTGTCAATTGTCCTTCCAAATGTCTTTGAGCAGAAGGATGAGGAGAGATTTGAATCTGTGGCACAACAACTTGGAAACATTGATCCACTAACCTAGCTGAACCAGGTCAGCAGGGTGATGCAAAAACCTCTTATCCCAGATGTGGTCAATGACAATGTATTGTATCGTGGGGCTGCAATACTTGTTAGTAAATTGAAGTAGGTTTCAGAGTTGTTCAAGCATGTATGCCTCATTCATAGATACACTCCATGCACTGGAAGGCTTGTGTCAGGAAGTATATATGGATGGATATATTATATGATGGAACAACTTACTGGCCAATGGCCATGGACATAATCAAGAAATAAGTCAAAGACAGTGTGTTGCTCCCCCTCTAGAACAATAGGTTCTGTGCCACATTTTCCTTCAACAGAGAGACTGGAGTTGGTATCACCAATTGCAAACATATCCTCAAAAGGCTCTGAGTGTGATGCTATTTCCGAATCTTGATTGTGACTGAGACTCTTAAAACATACACTCGTCAGGAAAGTGATTGGTACAGCATGTGCACAAAAGATGTGGGTCCCATTTGAAAAGTAGTAGTAGAATAAATGATGAACTGCTTGAGGCATGAATGAGACTTGCATAATCTGGGTGAGGGACCGAGGTATATTGAACCTGGGAAGTCATAGAGGATGTGAGAAAAAACCATGAACAGTGATGAACAGGCACATGAGGTACCACGCTGTGATATACTGTACTCTGCAAAAATTGGGACAGCAGCATTGAAGTGGGTTGGTCGAGAGAGCTCGAAAGTGAACTGCATAATATTGTTTGATAGTCCTGGGCTTTGCATTCTCTAGCTCGAGTCTTCTTCGTTGTTTCACATTCTGTGAGCCAAGCCTTCCAAATTGTCAGCCAATAGACCAAGTTGTAGCACAGCTGGTTCCATGGGGTTTGATACCATAGAAGCATGGTCAGGATGCCAAGTTGCTTTCCATCCTGTCGAATGGCATTGACTGCACACTGGGGCGGCCTTCTTCATCTTCCACTGGGACCTCCACTGCTGGTGTGTCGTAGAGACTCCACTCTTTGGGCTGGATTGCCTGGTAGAGATGTATCAGTATTACAAAATAGGTCTCATATTTGTTGTAAATCACCATTACCAACCGACCAATCTTAGTCCAGAAGACAGTCTGACCTCAGTCTGGCATTTACCGACAGCCAGGACTAGAGTCCGGACACACCGACACTCGGACTAAGTTGTATATCTAGTACAATCATATGGTCAATAGGAAACCTACAAGGTGTATAATACATTGTACTCCTATTCATAGTGGGAGGAAATCAATGTGCAATTCAGTGATCATCAATGTGCAAGCCTACAGTGGGAAGGTGAAGGCAGGGCTTGATTCTATTAGTTAGAATATGCATGTCTCTATCTATTAGTCCTTGTATGCTTGATATCTCCATCTGTCATTCTCATCAGGTTTCTTATCAAGCGCTATGGTTCATCCTTCCAGCCTGCTCGGCTGGTTCGCGGTCTATTACCCACAAGACCATGCCCCTTATAACTTCACTATCAAGGTCCCGATCACCATTGAGACAATCTCATTTGTTCTAGCTGCCATAAGTTTTCCCCCCTTTGAACTAACACTGGCACTCAATCATAGACATACTACACAAGGCTACATCATTGACTTCCAAAATGAACTGCACCATATTTTTGGCATCTTATGCAGTGTCACAGATAGGACAATGATTTTAAACCATGATGGTTTGAAGGAGACTATGCTGGTAGGACTGCAAAATTTCTGGTTCAATTTAGCCTGAGTGGGCTTACAATGTAAATGAGCATACTGTATATAGAAATGCCATATCCTCAGTGACAATGACCTATAATCGATACTCTGACATGTGCCAACATAGACACCTGTGGCTCTAAGTGGCCTTCAGACCAGTGTCCCTTTCTATTTTTTTTGTCAACCTATCGCCCACTGGCACACTTACCGATATCAATAATTGATCAATGATAATGTCCTACTTTCGGATACACCACTCCAACAGACACTTTGAGCGGGCTTCTGTCACTAACTCCACTTACTCCGAGTATGGATGCAACTCCAATTTCAGAAGATCCTGTCCCTACAAATCTTAGAGACAATGATATGAATGATCTTTATACTACAAAGAGTGATGGTCACAAGAAAGCTCTGTTGCAAAAGGCTTTACACACATCTATGGAATAGACTTCAAAGAAAACTTTTCTCCCATTGCATGATTTGAAATCATCAGGCTTCTCCTAGCCCTAGCAGCCCATGAGGATTGGGAGATCAAAGCCTTAGATATCAACACAGCATTTCTCTTTGGAGAACTTGTAAACAAGAGATCTATCCGATCTGGCTGAAGGTATACTCAAGGTTGTACAGTCATCAAATGAGTATCTCCACAAATAGTATGCTCACAGGAACAAATTCCTTCAGGCCTTATTGGAGATGGAGACTTCCCTGTCTCCTTGGATGTGTTCTGTCTGTGTGAAGGATGAGACTTACAGATGTACTGGTGGTTTTGGCCAGTCTTTATACTGCAAAAGCCCATGCCATAGGATTGAGCAATAGAATAGTACTTTTTCTCAACAATTTGGCATTAATCAGTAAGTAACTAAAATGCAAGATGGTCAGGACTGATCCACTGATTTTAGAGGCATCAAATAGGACTTGGATGATAAAGGGACATTGAACCTGACCAAGTTACTGCCACAATTGGCATGACCCGGCCACCCTCTGGGACCAATTACCTCACAGTAGTTGATGTGTCTGGGATACACTTCCTCACAATAAACTTTTTGCACCTCCTGCAGTAAACCACAAGAGACTCCCTCATTTACAACTTTGATTGTCACCCACAATAACTGCAGGAGCCTATCTAGGATTTCCTCTTGAATATCTCCAGCTCCTCCAGTGTTGCTGGTTTCCTGTGACTTTGAAAACAATGAGTATGGCTTTCACATTCTAGGTTTGGAATGATTTCATCTGAGCAATTTGGAATGCAGTACCTTAGCAATGAATTATTACAGTAAGCTTTGAAGGGTGACTTTTCTCCAACTAGCTACATTTGAAACTTCCTGTCCATAGCCCCCAACAACGATTCTCTTTATATTATGTATACTTCAATGGGAATTAAAAACTAAAACACAGAATCAAAACATAGTTTGAAAATGATGTCAATTCATTCATTATATGTATATAAAGCTTCTAGTACAAAAGGTCTAGTAAGATTTGGTGGTCAGGAAAAATTGATACAAAGAAAAAGAAAAAAGTGAGAGGATACATTTTTATGAGTCTACCTACATTCTACAAGATTTTTAAACCAGTCCCAATCAATTCCCTGACCTTGACAACTCTTTTGTACACTGTCATTGACTTTTCGAAGTCATTTGCTCAATTGATATACTAGTCAAGGTGGAGAAAAGCTGCTATTGTAAAAAACTCTTTCTTCAATATACTTGATTGAAGTTGAAGTTGGTTCTATGAGATTGGTTGCCAAGTATCATAGGTCAATTATCTGATTTATCCTTCGAAAAACTAATTATTTCTATAGTATTTTTGACTTAATAATACCACAGAGATTTGGAGATTGGAATTCCAGAATTATTCACATGCTCCAAAATTGCATACCTTTGAAACTTGATATCATGTGGAATGCAGATATGGTGCATTCAGACCCTAAGCACAATGGAGAGTGACACTGTAGGATTGATGGTATTCTTAGGTCACTGCTTGTCACCATTTGCAGATCCTCAACAACAACCCCATGCAATCAGACCCTGGCATTCTTGATGATGGCATCTACCTGTACCATGTCAATGTTTGGGTAAATTGTCTATGGAGCCATGAGTTAAACTACATACTATGATCACTAATTACCCAATGCTTACCTCTGTCGCAGCTATAGTAGGGTCATTGCTGTCCAGATCAAACACACCTTTCTTACATATATAGACCCTAAAGCTGATTTTTTTATGGTAATAAAATGAAAACCATGGAGAACCAAGAAATAGAGTACCCATGGCTAAACTGCTCAAAAGGCAGAAAACTCAGAGCATATAGGTCACTTGCTGCCACAGTAGCATCATCAGGCTCTATATACTTCTCCTCGATAAGATAATTAATGTCAATGAAGAACAGTCAGTTCCTCTCATAAATCATTTGTCCAAGCACCTTCTTGAAAATCTCCGTTGTTTAGCAGTTTCTACAGAATATGATAGTACATCTGTTCCAAGATTTCTTGAACTTGCTTCTTCAAAGAAATTTCAACAGCATTATTGTCCACATTGGTAATGTCAAGCAAAGTGCAATCAGGAGGCCAAAATTCTTGAGATGCATCTGGTGGTCCATGTAGTAACCATGACTCTTGCTTTAACACCAGGTAACTTTGCCTAGATGTCCAAATTTCAAAACCACATTGGTTGTCTTGAATGGCTCAATGTCATGATCAAGCACCCAAGTAAGATAATCAAGTGTATTATAGAAAAAGCTGGCTTCATCGGCAGTCTGAGCGCCTTTCCAGCCACAAAGTTCATACTCAATGCAGGCATCTTGAAAGTAAAGTTATTCAGAAAGAATATGAGCAGGAATATCTAAAGTGCTCAGATCTCCAGGAGACAATCAGCAAGTACTTCATAACTGGAAGGCCAATGAGTAGCTTGATTTAGCTGTTATATAATGGAGAGGAGATAGCAATTTTAGATGAGCTTGATGTTGGCTACTGAAAAGATGATACATTTGGGGAAAAAAACCCAAATGCATGATCTATTAGCAACCTTTCCAACAGATATATTAGGAATCTGTGAATATGTCATAGAGACATTCAGTGGATGATTCTCAAAATGATGTCAATGAGCATATTCAAATATTTAAAGAAGTAGTTTAGTGTTACTTCCATGAATAGTGCAAAATGTTATGTCATTTAGCACACCTGTATACAGTATTAAATGCACAATAATTCCACTTCAAAAACCATCAACATCACATCATATCATCATCATCCTTGAAAAGTCAAGATTTCATACATAACAAATAACTTCGAAAAATGGTAGAATTCCAAGATGTACATATCTACTAAGTGTTCACATCTTTTAAAAGTCATGTTTACATCATCATCATTCCTATGTCCAAAAGCCAGTATGTGCTGTTGGACCCAGCATTTCAAAACTCTTGTAACAATATGCTGAATATCTCTAATAGATTTTCCACATACTTTTGGCCAAGTTTTGAATGAGATTTCTCCTTATTGTAGAGCTCAAATGCTCCCTGAGGAGGTATGGAGCCTCCAACTATCATTTCCATTACTCCACCATCCCAACTCGGTCCTCCCAGGCTGAGTAGTGCAAATCCTTGTTGTTGTCAAAACCACAAGAGAGCAACATTTATCTGAAAAAATTAGTACACATATATATTAATTATCAATGAATTTACTGACTTTCAGGCTCAGTTGAAATTGAACAAGCTTGGGCTGGCCTGGGAGCCTATTCCAGCTTGCCAATGAACTATATTCACTCCTACTAGCTCAGAAAAAAAATAACCAAATTGACTTGAGAATTTTCAGAAACCTACTGTGACTGTAACTTGAATGTGCTATATGTGACTGCCATGTCTGGTTAGCCACTTCCTTTATGTTATGGTGGTGAACTCTTACCTAGCCAATGAGCCTCATGTTGGTGATTTAGAGTCTGTTCTATCATGGCAGCAACTCCGATCTAGCTCACCACTAGTAGTTTGAACCATCTCCATCCCACAGACACCATGTCAGTGATTCAAGTTCTAGCCACCACCAGGTCCATTGATAGGCTCTGAGGCTCTAACTTGTAGCGTGTGGACCAAGGATGACTAGGAAACTTGATTCTTAATGAAGCGGCAGCATGCTCGATAGCGATCCGAAATATTGCAGCGTGGTTGATGACTCGTAGGATGGTGACGAAAAGGGTGGGCCCTGTTCACAGCATACTGAGGCTAAAAGGGTGCGTCAATGTTTTTTTTTCCTGAAAACATGCATCAATACTCTACTAGCAACACCTCTGGCCGTGGTCATGGTCATGGTCATGGTCGTGGCCGAGCATCATCTCTCCCTGTCATGGTGACATAGAATCCATCCATCCCACCATTTGTACCAGCCCCCTACACGCCATCGTCAAACATGCCAGACTTCCAGCAACTTGTTCCTTCCAATCACTTGCCTTTTCTTCCCTCATCTAACCCCCAGGCTGGCCAAGACTTCGAGTTGGAGAATACTGCTCGCTTGCCCCTTCCCTCATCCAACTCGCAAGACTCACTGGTAGAGGATTAGTGGTTTGCCTTCCCTTTCCTTATTCACTGCTGACCCGCAAGACTCAGAGGGAGGTGCACTTGATTTGGTGAATGAAAGGCTGTGCACCGCTGCAAATATGATTTAGGTTTGTCTTGCATAATAAATACCCACATGCTCTCAGTTCCTACTCTACTACAAAGCAGCCACAGCATTGATGTGCTCAGCGATCATCAGCAGTGACGTGGCTCAAATATCCCCCCACAAAGCTGGCTCCACCCCTTTTCAAACTCTGGTCAGTTTGAAGATGCACCTTCACCCCATCATCATCATCTATCCCAAACATGGTCAACAACAACAAGTCTCCCCTCCTTCTACCATAAGTCGCAAAAAACTGGAAATCAGGCTCCACAATTTGGGGATTATTCTGAAGAGCTTCAGGAAGTCATACATAGCGCCTGCCTCTTTGCGGTCAATGACATGATTAAAGACAGTTGGAAATATGGCATGGGAAACGAAGAGCTACTCAAGACCAACTTCAGTGAAAACTTTTACGCTGCCTGTAACAAACTTGGTCAGTATAAGTATTTTCTTTCTCATCATGAGTCACAACCTTTCCATATCATTTCTCACCAATTGTTCAGCTTTTGAGTGCAACTCAAGGCTTGCATTGCTGGTAAGTCCCAAGTCTGCAAACGAATACTAACATGTTGCTTTTATGTATGATGACCTCATAGGTGGGAAAGGAGTTGAAAAATGTTAGATCAAAAATTGCCAAGACCGTGGAGATTTACATGGACAAGTAGCTCTACTGTCCCAATCCTTTGATCTGAGGTGATCCACAGGCCCTGCTTGCATGGAAGGAAAACCGGATCATGTCCATTACAGACCAAACTAACCTCAGCCAGTTTTTCCTTCACCAACATGGCGCAAACGTGAACACCAGGAGCTTACATGCTGACACCCAGCAGTTTTAGGGAGAAGTCATTTGGTGCTTCGGAAATGTGATTTTTGAAGAATTCCACAGGAAGTTCTGGTACACGCAGAAGGTATCACCAATGTGGTTCTTCAAGATGAATTACAAACGACTCCACTACCCATGTACGCATTATCTGCCGCTGCGGTTAGTCGTTCTGAACTTTCGTGTAAAATTTCGTCGCTGACTCCCAGTTCTTTACTATTAGCTCCTTTGCGCATTTCGCCATGAGGCCACGGGGCAAACATCCAACCATGGCAATATCCTCCAATTTCAAAGGGTCCAGTTTGGGCCATATTACGACGCTTACCACGATGGTATGGTGATCGCTCTCCAGGATGAAGATCTTGGACCACTGTTCCATGAACACTTGCAGTGGTTATATACCCAAGGATTGTAAGTACTATATTTATCTGGCCGCGTGATCCCTGGATTGATCTTGATACTCCTATTACAGAATGGAGCTCTCGGCCGTTGGACCCGGTTCCCCACGAAAGGTCACTGCTGTGGCCCTCCTGGTGTCCACACAAGCAACAGCATCTTCGTCTTTCCCATGTCTCACAGCGCTCCCAGTGTCCATGCAACCAACAGCGTCTTCGTCGTTCCCACATCTCCCATCACCCCCTCGCTTCCAACTTGAATTCACTGAAGTCGAGCCCAGTCTCTCAGGCTCGGCCTCTCAATTTAGGTACAATACTGGTGAGTACGATCACTTAACGGTTGGAGGTTCTCCCAGTCTTCCCTTTGAATACATGTAGAACATGAACGTGACCCATCATTTCCATTTCCCCCACTTGTGCGGCTGCGCTGCTCGATAGTACTATGTATCATGATTCTTGTATCCGTCGTATTTTCTTGATTGCTGTGAGCCTGTGAATGATAGCTTGTGACTCGGATAAGATAATTGATTATGATAAGATGAAGTAATATTTGATTAGTAAGGGAAGATACCATCACGACATTTTTTAATTCGTGAATACATGATAACCTTTGAAAATATATATTAGATATTCTACCACAAAACCATTTGTACAAAATAGTGAATTATGTTAGTGTCTATGTAAGTTGTCCTGGCTGTTCCAAGACAGCACTTTTGTGCTTGTTGTCCAGACACGTCAGGACAGGTCAGGACTACCTTCTGGCCCACTGATGTTTACGGTCCATACTGCTTGCTAATGTTGACACGTCTGTGCAGTCCCCACAGTCGCAGCAACCCACTCTATGTGGAAAAACTCCTTGAAAGTGGCTGTGCATCCCCGCCATTGAAATGTCAGTAGTAAAAAGGTAAGTCTTATTTTCGTCTTAGTGAAGAGTTATTGAATATTTTGTTATTTTGTTTCAGTCGACAGATTGCTACTTGTAGCTACACAAGAAATGCTTGCTCACCCATTATCTTGCAAAATGCTGCTGCTTGGGCCTGACGTGGGTGGCACTGTGTATGTTTGTGCCTGAATCCTTGTTCATCTCTCCCGCTCATGTTTCACTACTTTTTGTGTCTCGTTAGCATTTTGGTTCTATATCAAATGTGCTAAATATGTAGTATGCAGTATGTAGTATGTAGTATGGTACATAAAATGGACTATGTATGATGAGCTTGAGATAGCTTCAGACTGGCTTGAGCCAGCTTGAGCTGTTGTATAGCTTTTCTTGGCCAAAACTGTCAGCCAAGCTGTGAAGAGCCCAAGCTGCCATTTTTGGACAGTTTGGCTTATGTAAATGAGCCAAGCTGTGTTGAAGCTGATATAAGCTGAGACTGGCTCTCAGCTAGCCAAGCAGCAGCAATACTTTGAAGTTGAAGTTGAAGTTAAAGTTTGTCCTACACTTTTTTTGCTTTTACAATGTAGAAATACACTAATAAATGTAGCCTCAGAGATTTACATAACATACAGATGTATAGACATGGTACAGATGTAAGATTTTCACAAACCAGTGAATCCTAGAGAGTCCACAGCTGCATGTTAAACTCCTTTCCATCTTGCCCTTTGGAAGTTTGCTGTGAAAGACAGGGCACTTTTTTCATCAGAAAACTATTCTGCTTTAAAATATAGGTAGGTACATGGGATCCTAATTCATGCATGCTAAGGCTTCTGCAGATTATGGCTGTAGAAAATTTGACAAAGACATGGTAAAATTCCATTGCTGGAATCTGATTTTGGATGTCAGCCTCCTTCAAAATGGATTCTTTGCACCAAAATAATCAACTATTTTTGCCTTTAAAGGGACACAAAAGTTGTGATGTGTTATGGAATGTACATTTATTGCTCACCCATTGAGACCCATAATGCAAGATACCTTAAATATGATGATCTATCATTTCCCAAAGGCAGACTCTGCTCTTGTCCCTGTAATATTGGTTATGGCTGCAACTTATCCACTCTTATCTGAGTATATTTTTCTGACCCTTCTAGTATTATTCTACCTGTAATTGGGCATAACAGCATGAGATGATTGAAGGAGGTCCATTTTTCGGTAGTATACTTGGCAAGGACTATGGGGTTGGCCCATGTCAACCATTATGTGGCATAGCTTGGCAACTCTACAAGGATGAGGTCTGGGTGACGGTCATATGCACCAACATTGTCAGGAGCACCAGGCAAGCAGTAGTTGCCTGTAAGACCCCAACCAATGGTGGTGTGGTAATGCATTCAACAAAGTGGGGGTGTCAACTGCCGCGTTTGCTTGCACATGCAAGGCCACAACTGAGTTTCTTCCTGACCTCCAGAACCAGATTCTTTGGCTGTTTTTTTTTGTTTGGCAGACTTGGTAGCTTGTATCGGGGCAATGTATCTTGTGGAAGGCATGGACCAGTTCCTCTCTTTTGTGGCCTGGGCCGCCTGGTTGAAGAGGGGAACTTCTTTTTTGTGGCGGAGGCATTGAAAAACATAGGTCAGAACTTTTGAGTAGATTTCATCAGAAATAAAAAGAGATTCAGGGGTAGGGAGGGAATTGTTGAGAATTGTATCAAGAGCATGTCTTGAATCTGGTAACTGTTCTGATTCATAGAAAATAGCATTTTCAAATGATAATCCATTGCACTGACTGACTGACCAGCTTTAGGCTTGTACATGGCATCTACTGAGCAGAAATATTGGGTGCCAGTAGGAGGTGCCATGAGAGCAACAGAGCGACAAAACACCACAGACACCAAGATCAACTAAGTTGGCAGGCACTGCAATACTACAATCTGCAAACAAACTCCACAACAAAAACAAAAACTTGCAACCACTAAAGGAAAAGAGGATAGTATATATTCTTATTGAAAAAACTTGTTTTAAAAAAATAGCAGAAGTGCTCTAAAGTATTGAACATCATCAAACAAGAGTCCGTGGCAGTACCAGAGCATGGAACAAGATTTGCATATGCCTATATATCTGTGAGAGGGATAATATCACTAATACTGTTCCCAGTGCAGTTTAAGAACATACATTTGGGTTGACAAGTCATGACCTCTATTTAGACAATGCTGAGGGACAATATCAAAATGTTTGGCCAATGGTTACATGATAAGACAGAGTTGCACCATGGAATGACCTGCTACACTGGTAATGAACTCAAAATTGTGCTCCCCTTTCATACTGCTTGTCAGCCATGCGAATGAATGGTGATGGAAAAGCTACGATGCAGAAAAGGTGCAAGTCCTGAGACATGTGATCAAAGGGAATGAGATTTGAATTGGAGATGTTATTCCATCAGACCACCTCCATTCCCCAACACTCATCATACCACATTTTTGGAGTCCAGTCAACTGGTGTGCAACTGGAAACTGGAGTGCATTGCTTGGTTAGACAAAATTTTGGCAACTGATAAAGACTGGTTTTTTTTTGGCTCATGTATGAAGATATTATGCTATTTGACTCGAGATTTGTCTTGGTCCAGTTGCCTCAATTATTGGCAAAAAACCGGACTGGACTGGACTTTCAATTGCTAACAATAACTACTGGAACACAGAGGAACTACTTCATATCCTGAGAGCCTATCTGTCAGCATCCACAGGTTTATCACAGTCTCAAATGACTAGCCTCTCTGAGACGTGAGTCTATCAGTAGGGTCATTCCAAGGACTTTGCAGGAGGAGTGTATTGAGGGAACATTCTTACCCACTTTTGGCACGGAGGAAGCTGTACTGCACAATGGTTGAATAAGGTCATGGATCCATGCATGGTCATTTGGCAGCAAACTGTTTGGGTCACATTATCCAACCATTCCAGGACAACCTTGGATCTCATCTTAGTTAGCCAATATTTTACAGAGAGCTCTTCTGTAATCTGTTTCATTAGCATGGTGTGGAATGATAGTGTTAGGATCCATATTGTGTCTGACTTTCAAGAGGTCCTAGAGTTTCTCAAATGCAAAATGTTTCCTGCAAACAGCACCATGTGAATAAATGTAGTTGTTCCTGGACCCTTGGACATATGGCTCTTGGTTGCCAATTTCCAGTGCTGTTGGTTGGACTTCTATGCCTTCCTCGTTTATGAACTATGTATTCCAACTGTACAAGGTGGTAACCATGGTATTGTAAGTAATGGTTTCAGGAAATATTCCAGGATGAGTGCTGGGCCGCCAGGGTTGATCATATGCATGTGGAGATGGACAAGGACTATTTTTCGTGAGCTGAGTGTCGAGTGAGTGGATGGGAATATGAAATTTCTCAAAAATCCAAATAAATGTATCTAGCACAGGCTTGCCATCTCAGTAGAAGCCCTGCATGAAAAATATCAGCGAATTCACTCCAGGACAACTTACTATATAAGAGGTAACTTGACCACTACAGGCATCACGTCTCCAGTGGCAGGAACCACACAGAAATTTGACATCAGGCTGGCAAACTTGTCCTTGTCAGAGATTGGGAGGTACATGAGACCTGTCAGGCTACACGGTTTACAGTGAAATTTAATATGTTGGTCAGTCAATGCCAATGGCAACCTTGAAGGGAGCTTGAATCAATATTATAATTGTAGTTGTCTACACTACATCATCATTGATAAGTGAAGAAAGCTTTGGGAAGTGGGACAACCACTAAATAGAGACTGTAGGGGCACTCTGGAGTCCACTGTGAGTAACCAAGGGAAACAGAACAGCAGATGTCTAGTCATATGTAGTGTTTAAAAGTCCACTCCTAAGACTGATGAAAGACTAAGAACCAGACCGGACCAGTCTTTCCTAGAATTAATTTACAACCAGCCCTGGTCTTTTTGTTTCTGGAAAATCAAAAAACCGAAAAAGACCAGGCTCATGTGTTCAGTGGATATAGCCAGCCCAACCTTTCAGTACAGCTGTGATTTTGTGTGTGCAGAGGTTTGTTGTCATGTCAACTACCAGATTCTGAGCTGTATTAACATTACCATGCCCCCTCAAACCTTGAATAGTCCAGCCGCTAGTGGCGATGATGATTCCGACCTCAACAACACCAGCAACCAAGCCAGCTCTGATGACGACAATGACTTTCTGTCTATACATTCTGCTATTGCCCACCTAGGTGATAAGACCTTCACAAGATTTGTTTTCATTCTTTTGATGTCATACTAGTGATCTTATGCTTACTAGTAATGTTTAGGTGCTAGCTGACTTTCAAAAGGTTTTGATAGCACTTGTGTGGGAAACTCAAGGTGCTCGAGACACAGGTCGCTGTCCATGATGCTCAAGAGTCCAAGTGCCAAGGAAAGAAGGTAGCTAATCTCTCTGGAACTAAAATGAGTGTCACGCTTCAGACTAAAGCTATACACATGCTTGGCCAGAAATATTCCATGACTCACTGCTTTTGAGTCAATCCCAAAATATTTCCACTAGCAACCAATTCAAGTATTGACCTCAAGTGTGTGGAGCACTGGCTTTCTCCCCTTTCAATTGAAGATGCTGTCAAGACTGAGCTCTTTCTTTTTGTTCTGAAGGATTTTCATTTGCTGATGGGTCCCAAAATTTTTGGGACTCTGGTAGGTGTTCAGTGTCCAGATAATCTGCTCTGAATCAGTCTCGGATGTGAAAGGTAGTGCCGGAACCATCTTCAGACTCAATCAGCAGGGCACTTTGGTAGGGCTAAGCAATCCTTGGTCTGTTTGGAATGTCTCCACAAATGATGAGAGGGTTATACCTATATGTATACCAGAGGCTCATTGAGTTGCCTTGACCATATGTGCAATATTTCAATTTCTATACTCCTAATACTGAAAATCTCCCAGTAAATCATCTGAAGTGATAAAACTCAAGATGGTATATGTAAGGATGTGTGACACAGATTTTTGAGCCATCAGTGCCCCTGTATAACTGCATTGAGCAAAAAGTGTCAAAAAGAGAATATTTCATAAAATCACACTGTGGCTTTGATTCTAGTTCCCTGTGCTTTGGTTATGTTCTAGATATATATGAAGGGAATATGGGAATGTACTTTTTAACCCCCTATGTTGAAAGAGTCAAAAATGCTGACATGTTTTCTGTTATTCCCCCTATGTTTGTGTTCATCTCTTACAACCATATAAAACCTCATTCAAGCAGTGGAAATGGTTTATTGTGACATCACTATGTCTATGCACTCAAATAATATATAATGCTAGAGGAAAGCAGGAGAATGAGGGGAAAACATTCAATGAAGTGACATTCCCAAAATAGAAATGTTGTAGGAGTAGTGGCTGCATCTGGTGCACTTCTTGTTTATGTAATTGATCAAACTGATTCTGGGTCCAGGAACATGCCCCTATGAAGAAAGGGGCTGTATCCAAATCTGCGAAAAATTATTCCCAAAAAGGAAATTCCTTATTCCTTATTGGTGTCACCAGAAAAGTTGTAGCCCTTGTTTTTCTGATTCCAATGGTGCGACAATCCAATCAATCAGATCTAATCTGGATGACATATGATCAAAATGGTTGCGGAAGGCCAGTGATATGAGGCTTTTGATTGGTCAATATTGGCCAATGGCAATTGACTGCCATTTGACAAAAAAGTGGCTGTGCAAAGATTTGTAATTTTTAATTGTAATCCAAAAGCAGTCATAGCAATTTTTGGTTGCTTCAGATGTATATTTGTAATCAGCGATGCCCCTATGATTTCAAAGTCAGCTAGGCTGTGATTGGCTGGTGACCAAAGGGCTACTAGTGATTGCCATAACATCTGTCAGCCCTATCACTGGTTCTGAAAACAGGATGAGCATGGTGAAAATGGCAAGAAACAAAATGAAACAGGACAGAATGCGATAGGTGTAATAAAATGGGATGTGTGTGGGATGATGTGAAACAGAGCACAATGAGTCAATGATGATGGACAGTGGTGCTTGATTAGGAATGGGTGTGGTTCGGTATTGGCATTGGTGTCGAATAGTGGTGGCGTGTTGGTGTGCATGTCACGATACAGCTAAACATGTGAAACTATATTTTGGTTATCTAACCCAACTTTCTTCCTAGACCGTGCTCTCTCACTCATCAAGAATTTGCCACTTGATACTGTGCAAATTACATACTTCTTGACATTCTGCTATCATCTGCTTACTGGGTACCCAAGGAATTCACCTGGTATGACTTTGTCCACCTTTTTGTTGTGCTCAAGGGGTTACTGCAATCTCATGCAAAGTACGTTAAATCAATCAGGGGAAGTTGGATAATCAGTCACTGACCCGCTGTTCAGGTTATCATACCTAGAAGACAATGAAATCCTACTCAGTGCTATGAAGCCATCCTATGTCCACAAGGCATTCATTGCTGTTTTCAATCGCCCATGTGGTGGGATTTCCGGAGGTAGGTCTTGACCTCTCGGTTGACACATTCAGTTTCTCCATCAGTTTGAGGATGATAAGTGGTGGAAAGGAAGAGGTTGTATCCAAGGACTTTCCTGAGTTCTCTGGCGAAGGAAGAGGCGAATTGCGGGCCGCGGTCAGAGATGATTTTGTCGTAGAGTCCAAAGTGTTTGTATACTTTGTGAAAGACATGGGTTGCTATCCCTTCGGCTGTAATGGTTTTCTTGGTAGGACAGAGAATTACCCCCTTCGTAAGCCCGCGGTTGACCACAACCAGTAAGGAATCAAAGCTGGAGCAGGAGGGGAGATTGGTAATAAGATCGCTGGAGATCTGCTGGAAGGGCGGGAGGAGGTTGTTGATCAGGGTAAAAGGGGGAACAGTAGTGGTAGGGGTAGGCCAAGAGGCGATTCCATCAAGTTTGACTGGATCCATAGCAAGGGTACCTGGCTTGACAATCATTCCAAGGTATTCGACTTTGGCTGTGGCAAAATTGCATTTTTCTAGGTGAAGATGGAGGTCAAGTTCTTTCATGTGTTGGAGGACTCGTTTAGTATGTGAGGCATCATCTGGGGAGAAGATCAGGAGGTCGTCCATGTAGATGATGAGCCATCCCTCGGCAATCATGTCATGGAACTTCAAGAAGGAGTCGTTCATGAAACATTGGAAGATAGAGGGGGAGTTATTCATGCCAAAGAACATGACGGTAGGTTCGAAGAGGCCTTCTTTATGGTAATGAAGGCGCCTTTCCATTGATCTCCCTCTTTGATACAGACATTGTTATAACCCCAGTGGACGTCAAACTTGGTGAAGACTTTAGCTCCTTTGAGTTTATCAATGAGGTCTGAGACGAGGGGAAGAGGGGTATGCGTCGCGGGTGGTATGAGAGTTGAGATAACAATAGTCCTGGCAAGGGCGTAGTTTGCCATCTTTTTTCTTTATGAAGAAGAAGGAGGATGCCTGGGGAAATTTAAAAGGTCTGATCTTTCTGCTGCCAAGGTTCTTGTCGAGGAAGGTTTCGGTGGCTTTCTGTTCGTCTGGAGAAAGTGGGTAGACTTTCCTGATCTTGGGTACAAAGGTATCATCGAGTTGTATAGCATGATCATAGGGGCGGGAGGGGGAAAAATGAGATGAGGCTTCTTCAGAGGAGATTGAGGAGTAAGCTGTGTATTCTGGGGGAAGAGTAGTTTTGAGTTTGGATTTCTCTGCTTCAACAGCAAGGTTGGTGGCAATGGTGAGGCGAGCGACTAGGGAGGAGCCTTTGGAAATAGATTGTGAACCACATCACATTACTTGACAAAGGACCCTATTGGCTGTGGCTCGTTCAAGGAACTGTGATTCAGTTTCGAAGTTGAGAAAGCTGTATAGCCTTCTATCGCGAGTGGGGTATACTTCAGTGTGATAAGGGAGCTTGGTTTTCGAAGGGGAGTGGTTAGGTTTATGGAAATGGGAGTGGTGCCATTTGAGATCGGCGACATGCAGATGATATAGATCCACAGATTGGTCTACTGATTCGGAGATAGTGAGAGTTTGTTCCTCCCAATCGATGGCAAGGTTTGCTCCTTAGAGCCAAGGAAGTCCTAAGATCACATTTTCATTTCCACAATCCATGATGTAAAAGATGACCTTCTGAGTGATTTTCCCGATGTCCAGGAAGAGAGTAGTGGAGAAGAGGATGTCCTCTTTCCAGTTGATAGATTGATCAACATTGCGGACTCGGATAGGGATGGGGAGGCAGTCTTGAGGGAGGTTGTTCCTTCGGATGAAAGCCCAGTCAATGCAGGAGATTTCTGCACCACTGTCAATGAGAGTGGAAGTTTCAACGACTTTTAAGGAGTGCGAGGGGGTGACTAGGGAAATGGGAATCTTCATTGCTTTAGAGGAGGAAGATACTAGTACAGGTGCACATGTAGCAATAGAACCTTGCGTCGAACAGGATCTCCTCTTTAAAAATCCAGAGAGAGTTTAACTCTTCCTACAACCTTTGCTTCATCGTCATCCTCGACATTGTCCAGGTCAGGTAGGTCTTCTTCGGCCTTAGCGACTTTCCTAGTCATCATCCTTTTGAAAGAGGGGAGCATTGGTCAAGAATGTGGAGCAAGAGGCGACATTGTGACTAGACTTCCTGCAATGAAGACAAAGTCCTTCTTTGAAACACCGCTTCCTTTCCAAGGTGGTGTGCTTTGGGATAGTCTTATGGACAGCATCGACATCTCTTGTTCTCTGTTGGTAGTGGTGGTGGTGGTGGTGAAAGGATTGGCGAAAGGTCACCCTTTGTGCTGCTGGGAGGTGAGGAAAGCCCGATGCTGTTGGTCATCGATCCTTTGGGCATATGAATGATGAATCAACAATGTCATCATGAGTCATAAGGTCAAGACAGAGATAGGAAGAAATAGAAATAGAGATAGCAAGATTGCAGATTGTCAGCGATGTAAAGGAGGCGAAATCACTCGAGATCTAAAGTACAAGACAAAGACAATATGAAGGTGATAAGTATATGATAGTCCTCTGCCCTCCTCGGGTGTGTCCCTTAGCCTTTAGTCTTCGAGTGACGAGACTCTTCGTGAGTTCCTCCTCGAAAGAATCCTTAGTCTTTCGGCTTCGCCAGACGTTACGTCTACTCGGCCTATTCTTCATCTTAGCCTTCGTCTTCAAGTCTGCAACCGACCCTACCCGGGCCAGCTGTAACAATCAGTTGCCTCCAACATCCACAGCAGCTACCAGATGGCCAGTGGGTTTCAAGAGCTGGTAAGTCTTGCAAAAGGGCACCTAATCAATTGAATTAAGGAGAAAAACAGTTTTCAGCTGAACTATGCTGGGAAATCATCATGGTTTGTTGTGAATATGAGCACAGTGCAGGATATGTATTGAGTAGGGTCATATTTGGAGATGGCAGGGACTGTATATTCACCTAAGCATGCAATAGAGTACAAGGTACATGTGATGCATGCAAAGATGTCAGTGTCACCACAGGTCATTTGTGTCCATAGACTCAGATCAGCAAACCAATCTTCTTAACCTTCACACATCCTGGTAGATCTCTCCAGCAATGTTCTTTCTATCAGCATGGGGTACTGTGTTGTAAGTTGCTTGGTGTTGTGGCTGTGCAAAAGCTAGAAATACTTGCTTATCTTGGCAGATTGGCAATGTTATCCTAATAAAAAAGGAAGGAATTTCTTTGAGTATTTTTACTGTTATAGGCTGAGAGCTTTTGAAGTCAGTCTCCAACTCTGCAGCAAAGTGTCCAAAGCATCTATGGAATCTACTACCCAGGGTAACCCTCTCAAGCACAGCAAATGATCCACTTGGTCAAAAATCAATACAGGTTTGGAGCTGGGTGGTTTAAGTAAGTAGCTAGAATTTGTCAATTAAAGAAAGCATTTACTGCTGACAGTAGCTCCTTTCAAAACTTTTTAGAATATCACTTTTGGGGATTTGAACAACTTCTTCATCTGCTCTTTGTCAACATTTTTTTCCCACTCATCTAACCTGTTTTGGTAACTGTTGTGCAGATTATATTCTAGAAGCCATAGGATTTTTCTGGATGTCAGGCATCGATCAAATTGCTTCTCTAGCCTTTTGGAAACCATTGCAGGATCCTGGTGCCTCCTTTCATTCCTTGCTTGCTGAGCTCCCCCTTTAGGCTGGCTAGCTAAAAGAAGCCAATACATTAGCAGCAAATTTGATTAAAATGCAACAGTATACCAGCTGGCTGAGCCACCAGCACTCTTTTTTCTTTTCCTTGAAAGAACTTTACACTTTTTAGAATGCAAATAAATTTGTCAGCATGTCCGCTGTTTTCAACATCAAGTGTGGGAACTTGGGCTTATATAACAGTCTCACTTCAAAACTCTCTAAGTCTTTGCCACATTTTTTTGGTACACTTGTCTGTACACTTTTGTGTACACTTGGTCTACTTTGTCCTACACTTTTTCGCTTTTTTGTACACTTCTTACACTTGGTACACCTTTTGGTACACTTCATACATTTTTTTCCTAGTTAAAAATGCAAGGAAATATATGTATAATTATGTATAATAATTTGACCTATTTTCCAATCTTGATAATTCCTGAACCATCTTCGTGTCTTATGCCAAGTGAGTAGCACTTTTCCATCGCAAAGCAATGTATCAATGTACTAATGTTTACCCATTAGGTGATCAACTATTTCCTAGCTCAGGATTTGGTGTATGTGAGGTAGCTCTATCATCCAAACTGACTGGCATTGTTGACCATACAGGCTACTCTTGCACTGATTGAGTAAATGCATGGTGATCATACATATCAGTAGGAGCTTGAGAGTGATAATAACTTGATCCTGTGGGTCGCATCTGGTGGTAGTCATCCATTGCAGGCTGCATGCTGACCGAATGTAAGGCAGTATATTCATTTGGTGGATTGAATTGACTTGCTGATCTATGTCGAAGAATGAAAGGTGAAAGGCTTCATCTGATTCATGGCAAGCTGTGTGATGCTGAGATGACCTGAAGAGCCCCCTAGGGATGTGATTGGGAGACTGCATTGGGAGAAAAGGATTTCAAGATCTAACTTACTACATCAGAATTTGTACAAGTTGTACACACTTAGTGTACAGTTTCAACAAGGCCATACTATTATCACACCTAGACCTCGACTCTGCACTACAGATATTATGACTCCCACTATCACACTGCAACCATATCCTAATGCCACCTCAAGCGAAAACTATTCATGGTCAGCAACGTAGAGGGTGCTGAGGCAGAATCAGTGTTTTCTCATCCCTATGAGTCATGACATAGATCAAGATTCTCAACATTCAGAGGGTTCTCGTAACAAACCTATGTTTTGACAGTTACTCATGTTCAAAGACAACCATGATGTTCAAATGGACAATGTTACTCCAGATTCCCTAGCTCATCTGGAAGACTCACCAGAGCAAGTTTGTACTTCTGTACCAGTCCTATCGGTCTAACAAGCAGTTGCGACCGGTTTTGGACCAGCTGCCCTGTAGACCGGTTTTCAGGCTTGGCAACCAGTAGCCCAGAGTTAGCTTACACTTGTAGCTACCATTCCATCAAATGCTTATGTGGTTCCAACCATTACCCATCAAGATATGACCATTGCCGACAGGCATGTCAAAGTTGAAAATATGATAATGTGGATAAATAATATTATACACCTATTACCAGTGTCAAGATTGTTACTGACTCACAGCATGTCATCTACGGACCATTTCTGATATCTCCAAGATACCTATCATCTTTCAAACAAGCGAGTCTTCAAATTTTTTTGTACTTGTGCATTGTTACTGATGTTCATGTCAGGTTCACACCATGTCATCTACGGACCGTTTTTGATATCTCTGAGATACCGTCAACATGCAAACAAGCCGAGTCTTCGAACTTTTTTTATGTCAAGCTCACAGCATGGCAAGTCTTGGTCAATATGAATCTATGGATGAACTTGCTCCAGTGGATCCAGTATAGTCCAGTCAATTCAGAACTTTCCAACCACAGTCCGGCATCACCAACAGTCAGGACTAGAGTCCGGACATACCGACACTTGGACTAAGGTCAGGTGACCTACCCTCAGCCCTTATCCTCGACGTCACTACATTACCATGACGTCCCCACTATCATTTCATTATAACTCACTCCCTTACATTATTATGTAGACCTGAGGTCATTTAGAATGTATATATGTAATACCTCATGTAGTCCGCATGTATGTAGAATAGTCCGGTTGTATAAATACTCAAGTCAGTCATATCTGGTAGACCCAGCTTTGATCTCTTGAGCTTGTTGCCAAAGTCCTTAGCATTCATTTAAATCCTTTTCACTTTCCAAGTGTGGTCGTCAGCCCCCGAGTGCTAGTCTGACAGTCCGACCGGACTTCGGTTACTTCATTAGGTCAAAGCTGCCATACACTGGGGCTTCATCATCGCTGTTCACTGCTGCGTCTCGTCGCACATATACTCGGATCCCAGAGTTAAGGGAATTGCTTGCTCAGTTAAAAGCCGTTGATTGGGTAATCAATCCCAAGATAGCAACTCGGACTAAAGACGCTGTGTTGTGTTAGTACGACCCTCAATCCGGTTCGCTTTGAACAGGCTTAGACCTCATTCGAGAGGACACCACCATTCCGCCAGAAATAGTATCAAACCCTACCCTGTGCATAGTGGGTCAGCACATGCTTTAAACCTAGCATAATTGGTTTCAGGTGCACGTGATACCTGTGACGCACGTGGGTTAATAATACATCCCTCCAAAATTGTAGTGCCGGCAGGCTAGAATCTTAGAGAAAAGATTGAATCCATCATTCCGGGCTCCCCCTATTGACACACGCAGACGCTCATGACATCTGACTCTTTGTTTCTTTTTACAGGACTCACTCCGGAGTGCACAGTCTCTTCGTGAGTACCCCTCCGACCATCCTAGACTACCGGTGTAATTTGTCATCCTGGCTGACACAACCGAAAACTCCCCCGCCTCATCCACAATCTCCTTAGGATCTCTCATGGTGTCCTGGGAAGAAGTTCAGAACCATTTCGAAACAAAACTTGAGCAGTTTACCTCCACAGCAAAGAAGATCACCAACCCCAGACCATGGGACGGAGACCGTGTTCAGATTGTGGTACGCTCGCCTCAATCTGTTTTCCATCACAAGGAAGGGCGCAAGAGAGACAAAGCCGCAATGCTCTGGTCTCGACTCGGCGGTAAAGCAGAATCCTACGCCTTACCACAGATGGAGAAATATGCAGAGAAAGAAGAGTCCAAATATCCAGAATGGACTGCTCTCTGCAATGATCTCAAGGAATACTTCCAAATCCAGCGCTATGTCCATGAGGCCTATCAGAAGCTACTCCGGCTTCAACAAGGGTCGACTCCGGTTAATGAATTTATTCGGGACTTTGTCCGGTCGGCCAGTGACACTGAAATCACCAATGAGGAATCATCTAGTCTACTCAAAAAGGTGGTCTCATTTAAAATTTACAACTTCCACGAGATGCACGGGACTAAGCTCGAATTAAAGCAGTTCACCAAGCTAATCCAAGCATACATCAAATTTGCCCATAAGTTCAAAAAAGTAGCCAAGGCTTCCACTGGAGTACCTCATCCCTTCGGCGCCCATCCTCTCCCAACTCCACCCGGGCCCACATCTTCCTCTCCCCTGTGGCCAGCAAGGCCACAAAGTAATTTTTATAAAGGACTGGCTGGATATGCACCATGTGGACAAATGTTCCCTGGACTGGGCAAGCCGATGGAAATAGATGCTGCCTACATCGACAATCGCACATGCTATTCATGCAACGAGAAGGGACATATCTCGCGCAACTGTCCCAAGAACCTCTACAAGTGCTCCGGCCTATCAAGGCCACAAGGACCAACTAATGCAGTTGTACAGATATTCTCTGGACTTTGTTACAGCTTGTAGGTCTATTTATAAATCCCCTCCTTCTATTTTCTGCACTGGTCGAACCTCTTGAAACTGTTTCGAAGTTCGGACTACCCTCCGCCGCCACCTCGAAGACTGCCGCACAGACCCAACAATGCACTTGGTGAAGACTGACACCCCGTTGATCAGGTCAAAGACCTTGAGAAAGAGACACCCTGGGGGAACTTGGACCCGCCAGTTGAGCAGGCAAATAAGCCAGCTCCCCCTCTGAGGACGATGTTGAACACCTGATACAGGAAAGGGAAGATGTAGTGTTTTGAGGTCCAGTCCGGTCCGGTCTTTTGCCTTATTTTGGCAAGACCAAGACCAAGACCGGTCTTGGGAATTTCCTAATATGGAAAAAATTTTGAAGGCAACCTAGATCCAACAAGGACTATGGCACCTCAACAATTACAAAGACACTGGAAGGGGAGAGTATAGGATGGAGGGAATCCAACCAGAACAAGACTGGCTTGTTCGGTTGCTGCATTCAAGTATTTATACTACTGATACATGCGCACAGACCAGCTTAGGGCCGGTCTGGATAAGCTGTGCTACTTAATATAGTTAAGTGTCCAACGGGTGCTGTCAGGATAAGTCAGGTGACCTATGGCTGTGCAAGTCACGTGACTTCGAAAAGTGAAAAGTGAGAAATAAAAGATGAAGTGTAATAGTGGTCACGTGATGCTGACTAAGCAGGTCACGTGACTTCGAAAGTGGAAAATGAAGAGGTTTATAACAATTTTTCAGTCTTTGTCAGTCTTTCTCTGGTCCGGTTACGGTTATAATACGGTTATAAACTGGTTGTCAGGGGTCCGAAAGATACTACCGATTCCTGGCTTCCAGCCCATATTTTTTTCACCAAAATCGGTTCAGGGGCCGTTGAGATATGATTGATTTAAGATTATATGTCATTCTCAAGTATATCCACCAAAGAGCAAAATCTCTGGCGCAAAGCTTGTGAAGACGAGCTTCAAATCTTCAAAGATCGAAAGGTCTATGAAGTAGTCGATCGGCCTACCAGCCAAAAAGTCATAAAGAACCAATGGGTATTCGATGTCAAGTCCGACAGTTGAAAGAAAGCCTGGCTAGTAGCCAAGGGTTTCTCCCAAGTTGAAGGTCTAGACTACAACCAAATATTCAAGTTCTCCCCAGTTGTGAGATTCAAGACGGTACGATGTATGCTCACCCTCTCCGCCTTAGAAAACTGGCACCTCACTGGACTAAATGTCTGCTCTGCCCACATCTGTAAACTGGTACATCTATATTTTGTTTGAAGATCCATCTCTATGCTAACCTTTACTTATTAGTTGTGTGAAGATCTTGAAAACTGGCGATCCTTGCTCAGAAAGAAGGCTCACACATTCATTACACAACGGTACCAATGGGATGGCGAGAACTGTCGCAAAGTGAACAGGCAAATCGCACAAGAACTGCCAGGCGATAATGAATTGTTCCTGTGTGATGGCCTAGATGAAGAGGTGAGTATTGCTGCTAGATTCGATGATACTGATATGAAGTATCTGCAGGGGAGGACAAACAACTTGAAACATCCCACGTTAGCTGGGCTCATGATAGATTTTTTTTTATGGTGGAGATAAGAGTGTGGGCCGTGTTGAACGCACAAGCGTGATCGTGCGCTCGATAGCGCTTACACGCTTTGGCCCGATGTATATCCGCCCCTTTATTAGCGTATATGACCTTATGTCATACAATACATAGTTGTAGCTCCGCTTCAAACTCCGCTCCTGTGTATATATAGGCAGTCCTTAGGGCGCCACCAATATAACGCTTTTCCCTCCCACTTTCGTGTGATCCCCAAGCAACAACCCAGGTAAGCAGTAGTGTCTCACTCTGCCATTAACATGCCTGCTCGTCAGGCCGAGTTTTCATTATGGAGGTTCCCCGAGTTGCCGTTGCACTTGCAGCAACTGTGGTAATGTTAGATTCTCTGATATTATACATGGACTAATTTGATGTACAGCTAAAGGTTGCCCTCAATGAGGTTGTATCGTCACAAGCTGACATTAACTTCAGAGTTGCTACCTACTTGCCGGTATGCTTGGAGGTTCTAGGCTTGATGAACGAGTGTGACATGTCTCTGGTTCATGCTGCAAAAACAAAGGCCCTGAGATGTAAATGAGTGGAAACTGGGAGGTGAGTGGTTCCATTATGTGTGATGTTGTCATACTCAAGAGCTCAATCTACAGTGGATCTAGTACTTCTCAGGCAGAGCAGTTGACAGGAGGGTTTGATGTCATACTAGATTAGATTAGTTGATTACATTGCAATTTGAAATAGTTATGATATGATTTGTTCAGTTTGCACTTGTGCCGGACTCGAGATCTGGCACAGACTGGTACAGACTGGTAGTACCTGGCCAAATGAAGACTCTAATGACAGGTTGTGCCAGTCTGTCAGAGCAAAGTTAGTCAATATACTGTCCACAGCTCATAGGACTGCACTAGCCTGGTCCTGCCTGGGTAAAGTCAAGAGCACTGTACAAAGCTAGCCAGTTAGGTACCTTGCTAGAGAGCTTTGGGGCCACTTGGGCACTATCCCAGCTTGCCCAGCCCTAGACAATTTGGACAGAGAGGTGTGAGTTTGCTGATGTACTTATATGGCAAACTGGAAGAGGAACTCTACATGGAGTTTCCTGAAGGGTTTGTGCCTCCCAATTCAAAAGGCAAAGTCCTATGCCTATTGAGTGCCATATATGGCCTTAAACAAGCTGGCCTCATGGGTGGTGAATGCTCAACAAGTCCATGTCGGACTTAGGCTTCACCAGACTCCGGTCTGACGCCGGACTATTCATACATCGCAAAGGAAACGAAATAGTACTAGCAATCATCTACGTAGACAACACCCTCTTCTGCAGCCCCAACAAAGCTTTTGTAGACAAGCTAAAGGCCGCTTTTATGAAGATATAGGAATGTTGCAATCTTGGAGAACCTAATGAGTTCCTCAGGATGCATATATGTCGAGACGGTTGGACTCTGTTTCTAGTAGACCAATGTATATATCTCGACACAATTGTAGAGCGCTTCGGCCTCACAAACGCGAACACACCGCTACCTCACAGGTACTACCCTGAGCCCAACCAGTCTCCACTACACAGTGGTCTTTTGTAAATGTGAATTCCATAGGAAAACACCTTCTGCTAGCTTCAGGTAAAAACCTGTCTGCAAGCACTTTGGCCAGTCTCGGTATCCTGACCCCAATCGGAGTTGGTACAGGCTATTAAGCCTCGGCCGGAGCTGCCTTTATAGACAAGCTATATATAATGCCTTGTCAAGGTGCTCTTGGGACAGGTTGGTGGACTGCCGGGTGAGCTGGGTTACAGCATAGGCAATGTCTGGTCTAGTGCCGATCATAATATAGATCACTGGCGAGCCAATTACAGTTTGAAAGCGAGTTCGCAATTCTGCATTTAATGCCCTCTCTTCTACGGAAGCAAAGTATATGGTGCTGAGCGATTGCTCCCGCCAGGCCGTGTGGATCTACCAGATATTCAGAGAGCTCGGATACAACCTCTGGCCCATCTCCATCTGTGGTGATAATCAAGGATCACTATTCATAGCGGAAAATCCTGTCACTGAGAAAAGCTTGAAACACATCCGGCTCCAGTATCACTTTGTCCGTGACACCGTGATGCATGATAAAATAGTAGAGCTATACTATATACCTGGGACTGAAAATCCCATGGACATGTTCACCATGCATGGTAACGAGTCGTACAAATAGTTCCACATACTGTCAGGACATGTTGTGGACGTGTTCGCAGACAAATGGGGCTTTTGGAAGATGACAATCATTGAATATGAAGAATGCTTCTAAGAGTCCAACTTTCCTAGAGATTCAGTGACAGAGAGAACATGATGCTAGAGCCCAAGTGCCACAAAATTCCACAGGGATTCAAGAATACTAATTCCAAGCAGTAATAGTGCTCAAAAGGACAAAGAAGTTCAAGTTCCACAACTTGCCTGAAGAGTACCAGAGTCTATGGATAATGGATCAGGGACAATTGTTACCCAAGCAGGACCTTCAACCTATCACGACTGAACAGCCTGAGACATCTCAAGACTCTCAAGACACAGTTTGTCTGTTCCTCAATGTCGCCTGAGGTATCACTTGTGAGACTAATTGAGACAGGTATCAGAGACCGGACAGATTCATACTATGCTTCCCCACATATTTAAAGAAGTTCAATACCCTTCGATGCCTTCATTCTGGTCTTAGAGAACCTGAGAGGAAAAGGTCAAAAGGTCCATGAGAAGGTCGCTCCCAGTTGGTGTTGTTCTTATGAGTGACAAAGCCGAAATCAAATGAAACGTACCAACTACAGGTTGCAGGTCATTGCAATTAGTCAGAGCAAGTCAGTGACTCATATGTAATTCCAAGTTGTTTGGAGTTGTTAACAGGGTGTGCTGTGCTGTGGTGGGTGGCAAGGTAGGAGAGGGAGTCAGCAGTAGTAGTTGTGGGTGTTGTAGGGACACTGACAAGTCAATACCTAGTGGATCTTTCCTCATTGGTTGACATGCAGTCGTAACTCTGAAACACAGAAAAAAGGCAATACCAAAAAGATAGTAGGCAAAGATGTGTATGTGTCTTTATCAAAGTACTTATTGAGATAGAACTCTGGAGAATATTGCAAAGAGGTGAAAGATGTTAAGTGAGGATCAGCAGAGGGTCCAAAATGTGGAAGGAGATGGGCAACTTCGTCAGAGCACTCAAGGAACTGTATCCCAGATGCGAAGACGGTTGCTGGTATGGACTTTCCGATAGTCCTGGACCTACAGTCTCGGAACTCGGTGATTAACCCTTGATCACTGTGCATATGATCTCAGACCTATCTGGAAATGGGTAGTTTTTGGATGGCTTCTATCCGGACTTCACTAAACAGGTCCGCAACAGCACCCTACATCTCTACACAGTACTCTAAATCCACGATGTCATGCAGGCGGTGGTGTTCCGTGATGTTCCTGCTCACAGGAGCGTGGCTCCTGCCATGTGAGTCTGTTGGTCGTACTCTGTCTGGTGGGAACTTCCATTGCCCGCCTACTCCACACCATCGCCGCCACATTCCATCCATCCCTTCCCATTTTCTTTTTAAGTGCCCCCTTCCAAGTCTACTCCCTCTAGCGGTGTTCCATCCCATATCTCCCCCTCTCAACAAGAAGTCTTCCACTCACACAACAAAGTGAGTGACACAGTATATTTACCCGAAGTTGTGGTGACTCAGTGACCAGGCTTGGTTACCTTCCATTTTTGTCTGTCCAAAAATGACGGAAATCTCATGTGGCTGTCACATGCACCCCTGTCTTTTCTTTTGTTGAGTCACAGCCCGTCCAGTCACTCCATGAGGTTCATTTTGTGTTGTTCTCCTGGTCCCATCCTCTCATGCCATACTTTGTTTTGATCAGCCACTTCTCTTGAAATCCAGCCCGTTCCAAGCAGGATTCCAAAATGTCACCATTTCTCATTCTTTAAGGCTCCATGATCCATTTTCTTTTGATTATTGCCAAGAGAACAGCAATAACATCAAAGAAAGGAAATGAGCGATGTTGAGAGTGATTTAGACGAAGGATGGGATATTATTGTGCAATAGACAGGAAGCAAAGTGTCGGACTCATGTTCTGCCAGGGAGATGTTCGAGTTTGTTTAGAGGGAAAACAAGACTAGATCGTGTCGCAGTTCACCAGCAATAGAAGCGGGCATGAATGTGGCTGCCAGTTATTTGCCAGTATTTACAGCCACTTGACATAAACCTCAGAGTCCTCTGTTCTGTTTCCCTTGGTTACTCACATTGGACTCCAGGTCAGTAGCTTTGTGTTTTCGCTCAATATCATTCTCTGGTTGCTCACAGTGGACTCCAGTGTGACCTACAAGTTCCCTTTAGTGGGTATCCCACCCCCACAAGCTTATTTCGCTTATCATTTTATCCAAGGTGCATCCTTTACAAGTAGCTGTAGAGGAAGAAGCATTTTTACTCTCATATACCCAAGATCTGGCATGTCTCGAACACTCCTTCTAGAGAATCTGTTGCTTTGCAATATAGTATGGCAAAAATTCACCTTTCAACCTTCTGTCATCATAGGTGAAGCCTCCATCGCAAGATTTTCAGTTCAGATGTTGTCACCTCTGAGTCGCTCACCCCCACGCACCTTGAGCAACCATTGATTTATGCACTGCGACCTTTCCACATCAGTTGCACACCAGAGCACAACAATATCTCCAGATGTGGATCTTGGAATGAATGATCCAGCATGGTTCAACATCCCTCTTCATTGGGTCCAAACCCGAGCCTCTCAATTCTCAGTTTGCTCGAATTCCAATTTCAGTTAGGGGTGCTCATCTCATCAACTTGGGTACATCTATCTTACTATCTTCCACTTTGGATCATTGTATACTTTGGTTTGAGGTCTCCCATTGGAGACAACACTATCCGGCCGCCTTGGGTCAATGCAAAGCAGGTTGTCAAACAGTAGAGTCATTTGCAAAAGGAAGTCACGACCTTGTCTAAAAGCTTACATAATGCTTGGCAGCTTACCTTGGTCAGGTTTTGTGCCAGGATTCGAGACACGTGAAAGGATCCACCCCCTCACCACCTCCTACATGACACAGGAGTGGTTATCAGATGAGCATGAAATGCAAATGCTCAAGTTGTTATGGATTGCTGTCTGTCGACAAATGGCCACCATCAAGATTGAAATCAAAGGACTGTATTTCTATGGCTATCTCCAATCAGCATTTGAAGCAGGAGAATTAAAATACAAAGACTCAGTGTCATTTAGCCGTGCACATGGCTTGGGTGAAGCCCTTCATTGAATCTAGTCAGCACACGAGCAAATGAATGTAAATAGCAACCATTGGATTGCTACGGTCATGGACTTTGTAGAACGTATGGTGGCTCATTTGGGTGGGTACCTGAAAAAAAATTCATCCGAACCACTGGCTCTCAATTCACGGTTGCTGAACTTGTAACTTTGAGTCCTCTCTGACAAGATTCATTCTCATGTGGGATCTTGGGATTAATTGGCACAGACCATGTCTTCCCAATATTTGCAGCATTCATTGGTAACCACCTTGAGCAGTGTCTGGTGGCATGTTGCACTGAAATCAATGAGGTGAAAATTATTTTCACTTTCTGCTCTGTGACAAACACAACCCAAACAAACCCTTCATGTGTAAGCCCGATATGAGTACCCATCTGAGTTCATATGAGGTGAAAATTATTTTCACTTTCTGCTCTGTGACAAACACAACCCAAACAAACCCTTCATGTGTAAGCCCGATATGAGTACCCATCTGAGTTCATTGGACCCCTTTCTCTCAAGCCTTCCTCTGAATAGACAGTTTAACTATGTCTCTGTAATATATTGGAAAGTGTATGTAAGGGCTCAAGATGGCAAACTTACAGAGTATGACTAGATACATATATCCCACTGCATCTACTTTCTATGCAATAATCTAGCACATTAGTGATCACTCAAGTAGGTACTTGTGTTTACCTAGTATATAGTGTGTCGTCCCACATATGGCCTAGCCCCTAAAAGGGACAGAAATGGAATTTAAAAAAAAACCCTGATTGATGTAAATATTAGCTCAGATTAAAGGTATAAATCTATACTACCTCCGATACAGCCACTGCTAAGTGTGAAAGTCACATGCCCCTGAGAACAAGACCAGTTTGAGTTGCAACTAGTTTGATATCACTTATGCACTTTTTCATCAACCAGTAAGTCCTGTTTGATGGCTCAGTCATTCTTGAAATATATTTTTCAGCATAACTGATCTTTCCCAATGGAAGGGAAGTTATCACTGACCTCTCAAATGCCAACTTCAGAGCCTATCTTTTCAAGGAGCTAAAGGAGCTTCCTCACCAATTTACTAAACATCTCTCATCAGAGTCTAAATACCTGATCAAGAAGGATTGGCTCATTTTAGACCCTTTGCTGAGCCTTTTTCCTGTTCACATCAGTGTGAACGAGCTTGAGTGGTGGTTGGTTTTTTTTTTTTACCAATACAGGTATGGGATTTTTCATCAGAGGCAATGTAATCTCATGCAGTACGAAAATTACCATTCTCATTGTAAAGCTATAGAGTATATATCCTGCTTACACATCAAACAAGCATTTACTCACCAAACAAGCCATTGGATGAAATGGGTTGCGGATTGTGTAATGAGCACATCAGGACAAACCTCACCCTGAAAATCCACACTAATATCAGATATTTTCAGATAATATCAAATAATATCAGAAATATCAAGATGTTCAAGATTTACCTGGCATTCTGATAATTCATGGCCCCTTCAAATAATCCCTGAAATTTTCAGAGAATCCTTGATATTTGTGTGTTTTTCTCTGTGTTTTGCTGAATATCTCTAGCAACAGAAGCAGGTAATTTCTACATATTATCATCCAGATCTTGTTTCTCAGATCATATCAAAATAGTGAAATGCAATATATTATATCTACTACAATACATACAGATGTACTCTACTACTAGTATATGGACCAACAACATGCTATATGTAATAACACTTACCAACAATAGCACATCTAGTAGTAAGTGTAGGAGAAAGTGTACAAAAGTGTACAAAAAAAGCGAAAAAGTGTAAGAAAAAGTGTACTCAATGTACAGAATAATGTAAGGCCGGCTTCGTGGCAATGCCCGCTACGTTACAATGACCTGAAAGAAATAATGATGATGAAAAGTATGATTTTAATGTATTTGTTTGCAGTGTATACCACTCTGTTCTTCGCAAAAAAGTCTCATTGATGAACGGCGCTTACAGGTATTAAGTCACTGTCATGAAAATATATTATATTTGCAACAATTATTTACTTGTTTGTTGTTGTTATGCTAGTGAGGCATTTAAAAAAGATATTTTGTTCAAGTAATGCTCCTTCATACCACCAACTACATTGCCTGAACGAGTCACTACCTTGGCACGAAAGGCATGGGTGTGTACCAATGACTCCATACCACCAACTACATCGCCCGAACGAGTCATTACCTTGGCACGAAAGGCATGGGTGTGTACCAACGACAATCAAACCCCCTACTCTGAAGTACCACAATAGAGGATGGCATTGAAACTGTTCATTGAACAGAAAAGATGATTACGACTTTTGTCGAGATGATCCATGTTGTATTCTTGGGTAATCTAGAAGCCAAGTAAATCCGAGAATCTCGTGAACAAAAATTTCGTTACTTTTCACGGCAACGGAAATTGCGAACACCATGAAGGCATGCCATTGTTGATGAGCAATCAATGGCCAATTTATTGAAGTAGTATATAGAGTACAATGTGCGATGATGTATCATAAGATTCAGTGGAAAGAAAGAAGATGAGTACTACATTTCGGTTTCGAAGACGGTTTCAATGACGCGCACTACAAGCTGTCGTAAATGAAACTGATAAGAAACCTGAACATCACTCGCATTCTGTTGGAAGATTGAAGAAATCAATTGCTATAACTTGTGAATAACAGTCATACTAGGACGTATCCACAAATAGTATGATATCGAACACTATTTTCCACTTCACGCAGATCAACACAGTAGGTTATTGATTGTCTGAAAGGTAAAAAGTGTCGAATATTTTCTGTCGAAAAGTGAAATACTATTGCTCTTTGAATGGTAAAGTGAAGTAACCTGTCATTTCCGCAATCTCAGAATCCGACATGGAATCAGGGATATGCTCAACGCATAAATGGAAAAGGTACAGTTCCCTGTCATGGATTTCTTGAATGAGAAGGAAATGGGAGTTTCATGACATTGTAGTAGTTGCAGTGTAAGATAGACACAGGGGAAGTGAGGAGACTTACGTCGTAAGTGATGCTGATTTGAAATGAGATGAGGAATTGAATCAGTAATCATGTCACGATTGCATGAGAAATGCAAGACTGCAGGTTTTTGTACGGAAAATCACAATTGGTGTATAGAGAGCATAAGTTAAGTGATAGTATGGCCTTTTTTGGGGGATAATGAAAACATAATGAGCTACTTTTTTGAATGAGAAGGATAAGAGACCAGAAACATAGGAAAACCGGGAGAAACAACAATGTGACGAAACGAAATTGGAAAGAAGACAATACACACCGAAAATAGACTGATATCATACTAGTACATGATTTGACAAGATTATGAAGAAGAAAAAAGAAAGACAGATGGTGAATATGAACGTGATTTCACAATGAGGCCTTTTTTCGACAAGAATGGTTTGTCAATGAAGAGAATATATGCTGAAAATAGACCAATATCATACACGATTCAACCAGGAGATTTCAAAGAAGAGAAAAGAGAAATAGATGGAGTTGAATATAAATGTGATTCGGCGACTCGGATGATTTTTTTTTTTTATGGGAATGTCAGGAACTTAGTGACGTTCCTTTCAAGGATGGGGACGTTTCTTGATGAGAATGTTGTCCATCGCATTAGAAGCCACCGTCAACGTGCTAGCGAACGCATTTGCAGTAGGGACTCGAGCTCGATAGCGGGGTTCGATTTTTAGAGGAGATTTGTCCAAGACTCGGAAGGTATGACCGACAATCTGATATATCTGACAGGGTAGATCATGATGAGTGATGATGTTGGAGTAGAGACCATTGTGCCAATGATGTACTCGTCGGGTTCCACCGTAAATGAAAGTATGCAAAGTAGCTCGTATGGCAATGAATGTACCCAGTGGTCTCAAGGAACTGTACCACTCCGATGGATGAACAAGACAATTGTGTTTGTCTCGTATATCCAGTTGCCTCAATTGGCTCTGCTGGTGTCGAAACAAGTCACCACCATAGTCGGGCAGGATTTTAGGGTCATATGTGGTGTTCAACGTAACTTGAAAAAGGTCAAACCTTACAAAATTGGTAAAAGACGGCTCTTACTTGGAATGGTCTCCTCTTCCGACTCATTTCCAGCCTGAGGTTTTTTCCCTTTTCCATCACCCGGGCTTTTGTCGAGTTTGATTTTCTTGCCTTGAACGGGTGATGGCGTCGCTCGTGGAACCTGAGTATGAAGATTGAGAGTGAATGGATGTAATGAATGAAGATGATTGCGAACAGTATAGATAGGTTCCGTTTGGATGACAATGACATCAGGTTCTGCAGAGTCTTCACCTGCATGGTTTGTCATCCACTCTTTGATTTGTGGATCCTGGTGGACAGTGACATCATATTGTTAGTATAAGTAATGATGATGGGGTAAAAAAGATAAAGACTTTATGATCTCGTTCAAGTTGTTCGCGGTCTTCATCAACAACGTTGTTAAGAGTCACAAGCTGGTTATGGAAGAGGTTGCGCAACAGATCGGAAGGGTTTGTTCCATTGCAAAGGGCGATGGAGCACTTCACTTTCATTTTATCGTCAATGAGGGTGAGCTGAAGTGAGCAAAAAGGAGTAAATTATCAAAGTGTGGTAATACTGAGAAGTTGATAGCAATATGAACCTTGTCACCCGACCCGATGTAATGGACACCCTTTGCAGAGAACCTTGTACCGAGTCTTTCTGGAAGTATCTCTCCTACCAGAATGGTTTGATACTCGCTGTTACCTTCGGGATTCATGTATACAATGTTAGGCGAATTTCCTTAACAACAGATTAGTTGCTGATCACCGTCTGAGAAAGTATGAGCATAAAGAATACTTACCCTGAGTAGTTCGTATAAAATGTTCACCTATAGTCGCTTCATTGAGAAGTGTTTCTTTGGGGATTTTGGACAGAAAATCCAGGAGGACTTCATCGAAACCAGATTCGGAAGAAGCTCGATGAGCGAAATAGGCATCTGCCGTGGCTTCCTCTTCATCGCAAATAGAGGAGAAGGGTTTTCGTTCGAACATGTGGACATTTTCATCACTGTGTGTCGGATTCATGCTGAGTTCTGGAACATTGTCCGAGTCGTTCATGGTGGCAAGTGATGAAAGCAGGCACTGAATATAGGGGTGTAGTGCCTAGTAATACCATGTCGTCAGTTTACACATTATGACGTAAATTTGAATGCTTACAGATCCGAGAACTCTTGGTGGACTGCGGACAAAAGGAGAGTTGCGTCATGATAGTGATATCAACGGCTAAAATCGTGTCAGCAATAGATGGAGAAGATGGTCAGGATTGCACGGTATTCTGGTTAGTATTGTCCGTTGTTGTAAATGTTTGGCCACTTAATGATAATTTTAGCATTTTTGTTGACGCTTACTAGCTCGTCCATTGTTTTCATGACTTTCCATTTGAAGTTGTATGTCATTTGAAACTGCAATTTTACGTTTTTCGTAACACCTTTTTTTGACGGATGAGATGACAGGATGGTGATCGGTAGTCAATGTAGTAGGTATTTCTGCAGACTGAGTCATTGTAGAACCAGTATCAATGTTAGTTTTTTTCATGCGTCTTTTTCGATCATTTATAGGAACAGTG
>JBBPPF010000039.1:0-45344 GCA_038091815.1 Leccinum obscurum | reverse complement strand
GAGTGATGAAGAAGAATGGTCTGCACTCCGCTCGTTCCTATAAATGCGGTCCACAAAAGGTCCACAAAAAGTTCCCATGCCCCAGTTGCGTCTCGCCAATACCCCACATTCCACAAGTTCCCACAGTCCACTCGCGTCACCATTGTGCACCGCCACACCGCCACACTGCCACACCTCCACATCTCCACATCTCCACACTGACTGAGGACAGTCAGCAGCAAAGTCCCTTGCGGATGTAGAGAGCACAGGCTCTCTGTGTGGATATAACACCTATCCCGCCACGTCCAAGCTCGTCCCCTTGCGTCCAAGTCCAGTCCGCCTCGTCCCGTCCCTGTCTGTGAGGTAAGTCAGTCCGCCCATCGGACAAACCGGGCTCCCGCCGGACTACGCTCGTCCTTGTGTATATACCGCCGGTATCTTCTTCTTCTCATTCTACTTACTCTTTTTTGTCATTCCCACGCCCTCTCATCGCTTATGTACCGCTTTCATCTTGTCACCGTTTATTTAGTAGAGACCTTCTTGTTCCGGACTGATTCTTGTGTAGTTAGTAAGCGTCTCGGCTAGTGCCGGGCGCCCTTATATCCGCCTTTGGGCCGTCAAATATGATCTATCTTCCGTCTCTCGCATAGATCACTCGCGTAAAATACTCATCTCAGCGTCTCGGCTAGTGCCGGGCGCCCTTATATCCGCCTTTGGGCCGTCAAATATGATCTATCTTCCGTCTCTCGCATAGATCACTCGCGTAAAATACTTGTCTCGCTCGTCCCCGCCGTCGTTGTGATCTTGCCAACGACTTAGTCCGTTCCGTCTCGTCTTCACCTTATGCCCGTTGGTTGTCATGACCCGCCGACACCAAAACTTGTCTCATCTCGCTCGTATCGTTTGCCTTCTCGCTTGTCCTCGCCGCTTTCCGCCTCTCGTCCCCTTCATTCCTGTCCATTCCACCTCGGACCTACACCAGTCCGCCCCCTTTTCAGTCCGCTCCATACCAGACTATCACCGGTACTAGCTTTCTGGTCGTCTCAGATGTCCGGACATCGTCTCCCTCCTCCTGCATCCCCTCCAAGAGCCCCTTGGATGAACACCTCGCATACCATGTCATCCCCCTCGACATCTACACACCGTGTTCTTCCTTCTCCAGGTGTAGTAACAGTGTAGTAGATACTCATTCTGTACTCAATAAAATCCGAAAATTTTCGGAAAAAATAGGGCTTGATCAGAAATTGAATCTGTGTGACTTTGAAACCTCAAATAATAGAACTCAGCATCAAAAATTGCGGATCTGACACCAGATCAGGTATAAATCCACTCATTCTGTACTCAAATAAATCATGACATGTTCAGAAAAAATATGAAGTGGTCAGCAATTAAATTTGTATGAGTTTGGTACTTTGAATTGTCAATTTCTGGTTTGATGCTGATCTGATACCATGTAGTAGATACAAATCCACTCACTCTGTAGTATCTGTACTCAAATAAATCTGGAAATTTTCGGAAAAATACTCTACATTCTTACATAGGGTCAGAGTGAGGTCAGAGCAACACAGAACATGTCAGAATACCATTTCATCATCACATGATTTTTTTCAGAAATTAAGAAAAATCTGAAAAATTGAGAAAGAATTGAATATTATGTCGTGATACATGACAGACAAATTGAATGACTTGGAAATGATAAAGTACATAGTGTCATTACTGTTTTGGATTTTTCCATTTCTCAAACCTGAGCCTCTCTTCCTCTCTCCTGATTGTTCTTGAAATGGCACAGTGACATACAAAGCCTGTATAGTGGACAAAAGAATAGACTGCCAGTGGGAGGATGGGTCAGTTGAACAGCATAAGTGCAGGATGGTGCATGCACCTGGGCCATTACATTCACAACTTGAAGCACAATTTTGCACAATTTTGAATGTGAAGAGGTACCCAATTGATTGGAATATATTGCAGGCAATTTAAGATATTTTATGTATTTTTTCTGTTAATTTTAGAGATAAAGCCCTTCACTGCAAACTAGGATTGTTTGGGCCGAAGGTCCAAATCTAACGGGTAAAACGCCTCGTGTATACTACTGCACAATATGTGAAAGATTTCAAAATTTTTGCTCTGCTCAATGCATACTATAGGATAATAAAGGAACAAGGGAATTACAGATATTGATATAGTTGCCCTGACCACATGTGCAATACATCATTTTCTATACATCAATGAAAAACTCGAAAATTGTATTTTGAGACCTAGAAGAAAAGTCCAGCAAATTAGGTGAAGTGATGAAACTCAAGGGAATAGAAAGTGTCCCATGTATTGTCGAGCCATCAGTGCCGATGATCTGTGACATCTTTTCAAAATCTCCAATGTTTTTGATTTAATTCCCACACTTCTAGGAAGGTTATTTCATTGCTCCTGGCTTCATCTTCGGTTGGAATGTCTCCAAATTAATTGTGGACCTCATATTTCCATTCAGTTGCCCTGACCATATGTGCATTAGATGATTTTCTATATCTCTATTACTGAAAATATCGAAAATGGTGATTAAGATCTACCAGAGAGCTCAGTAACTCACCTGAAGTTGTTGCGATCTCCTCATCCTTCTCTTTACTCTCCACTTTTCGAAGTCACGTGACCTGCTTAGTCAGCATCACGTGACCACTTTTATACTTCAATCTTTCGTTTATCACTTTCCCCTTTTTCGAGTCACGTGACGTGCACAGCCATAGGTCACATGACTTATCCTGGTAGCACCCGTTGGACACTTACCATAATAGTTAGCATAGCTTTTCCAGACCGGCCCTAAGCTGGTCTGTGCGCAGGTACCTGTAGTATAAATACTTGAATGCAGCGACCGAACAAGCCAGTCTTGTTCTGGTTGGATTCCCCTAACCTACACAGTCCCCATCCCCTTCTTAGTCCTTGTCCCCTTGTTGAGGTGCCATAGTCCTTTTTGGATAGGGTTGCCTTCAGAAGTGATAGAACTCAGGATATTAAATGTAAGAAGGATGTGGGGATGTACTTTTGAACTATGTTGAAAGGATGAAAAAAGCAAACATGTTTTGTATTTTACCCCTATTTTTGTATGCACCTCCTGGAACAATGAAAATCCTCATTTAAGTAGTGGGAATGGTTGATTGTGACAAATACTATGTATATACACTCAAACAATATATAAAGCCAGGGAAAAGCAGGGCAATGAGAGGAAAAACATTTGATGAAGGAGATTTCCAAAATGGATATGTGGTAGGAGTAGTGGCTGCATTTGGTGCGCTTCTGGCTGCTTATGTAATCACTGTATAGTGGTGAGTAAGCGGCGTAAACCTCGTGTTGTGAAAGGTCGTTCTAATATGTACTTCGGTTTTGTCAGGAAAAATCCCTTTTCTCGCATGAGGTACATGATCGCTTCATATTCTTGTTTGCTGATCCCTTTAAAAACACGGCAATTCTGGTGTTTAATAATGATCAGTCTGGGGGGTCTAAACTGATTTTTCTTTTCTTTTCTTACCATGAATTCTTTCATAGGGAATTCTATCCCCTTCCGATGGTCAGTATCAAGGCAGTCGGGAGATATAATACATTTGATAAGCTTCTTGAAGGAACCTTTAGTGAAGGACATGGGTTTCTGTCTGTATTATGTGAGAAAGTACACTTACCTGAGTTCAAGATAGCATCTGTTATGGACTTTGGCAAAAATTGAATAACTCTAGAAAACATTTCGTCTGCCTTATTTTCTCATAGAATGTCGACAAGGGAAGGTGATTTCGGTGTCGCAACTATAGCTGGGCGAAGAGAGCGTAAAAATTGCCTAGCAAATTCTGTCCTGCGGTTTGGCAAAACAATTCTCCTGGCGGGTAAAATGGCAGAAGTAGCAATAAAACTTTGTGTCCTCGTTGGCCTTGCAATGGTAGCCAAACTTGGACAACAATAGAATAAATCGCCTTCCATAGCAAGAGAGAGCCATCAATGGGGGGGGAAAAATAAAAATGTAAGTGTCACTTTCAAACAGCCTCTCTGTGGGGTCAAACAGGGTTGGCATGGGCATGGATAATTACTCCTGGATATGAGAATCAGATGTTATCACTGACCTATCATAACAGAAGCCTAATAGACACTTCCAAGGAGTTAGAACTCTGTCTTCCGACTCCTACTTGAAATGCTCTATCACGATGCAGTACTCATCTTGTCAGGCTGTCTCAATTATCTGTCTGCTTTGTCAGCCCTCTGGATCAGCAATGTTGCACAGGTCGAAATTGCCATCTCAGAACTCACTTGATTCTGTTGCAAAGTCTGAACATACAAGTGAAAAGACTGGCGGCTGAGCTTGAGACTGCTAACAGACCTGCGAGTTTAACCTGTTTTCACTTGTGCTTTCAAAAACTCAGTCAAGTTCAAAAGTTTTCCAGAAAAACAATTGATACCTCAAGATATTGTTGAACGTACCTCAGTGACAGGGATGGATGTCATTCACGTAGATGGTAGATTCAAACTACAAGAAAAATTAGGGTCAGGCTCATTTGGTGAGTAGTAAAATCACAACGTGATGCACCGTGTGTGGCTGATGAGTCATCCAACTTCAAAACCTAACCCTGGTGAGCAGGCACAGTTCATCATGCCCACAATATAACAACAGGTGAAGTAGTAGCAGTCAAGTTAGAGCCTATCATTAAAGCCACAGCGTCTTCAGCCTTACAACATGAATATTCTGTGCTTGTTACAGCTGGCCCGTGTAGGGTCGGTTGTAGACTTGAGGGCGAAGGCTAGAGACGAAGGATATGCCGAGCAAGCGTAACGCTTGGCGAAGCCGAAAGACTAAGGATACTTTTGAGGAGGAACTCACGAAGAGTCTTGTCACTCGAGGACTAAGGCTAAGTACACACCCGAGAAGGGCAGAAGGACTGAGGGGACAAAGGACAAAGGCACACGAGGTTTTGCTAAGAACACTGAGTGGGATTTCAAGTAGCTCTAGCTTAGGAGAATACAAATGACGAGAGGGTGTCTTTAAGTACTACAAGATGGAAGGCGATGGAATTGCAAGGAATGGAGGAGTCATCCGCAGCGAAGAATGAGTCAGAAGCTGCGGAATGCTATGTGTACAGTAAGCAAAGATTGATGAATGATGCATCAACGATGTCATCATGAGTCAGAGGACATAGGGTAAAGATAGGAAGTAATCGGATCAAAGATAGGAGAATGTAGGAATGGAGATAGGGACTTGCGGAACATCTGCGATGTGAAGCGGGCGAAATCACTAGAGTCCTAAGATATAGTGAATACAAGTAAAGGGAATAAAGAAAGGCGAGCAAAGGGAAAAGAAAGAGATACATAGGGACTCCCGAGACGATCGTAACAGTGCTCACTCAGCTTCAAGGGACCATCAGACTACCTTGACCTCTCTGGTTTGGCAGAGAGGCATCCCATCGAGTAATGGTCATCAAGAACCTTGGGAAATCTTTGGACAAACTTGTTTGTGATTCGCCCACTGGTTTGTGGACTGTTGGGGGAGCAAGTATGTAGTTCTGTCACTAACTACCCTTAATCAAGGTTTCATGTCTTGAATACTTCAAAAAGACCCAAAGACCCAACCAGACTGAACTGAAAAAGACCAGACATTTGGTCTTTTTCAGTCTTGGTCCAGTTTTTTCCATATCAGGAAATTCATAGGACCAGTCTCGTGTGTGACGCCCACAGGATTCATGTGCAAAAATCTGAGTGACACTCAGTAGTGACACCCAGTAGAACTATTGAACATTTGAGTGTGAAAACATCATTGAAATTTACTTGAAATAACTCTAGATATTATCAGTATTATTAGTATTTCATGAAAAAATATAGTACTCCTATATAATGCTAATAATAATCAAGAAATCCTTTATTTTATTAGTGTTGCTAATTAAACTGCAATACCACCCATTATTCATGCCAAAACAATTGCAAGATGATCAAAACCATTTATTTATTATACCTACATCAAAACTAGGACAAAGTATACCAAGTGTATGAAAAAGTGAAAAATTGTAAGACAAAGTGTACCTAGTGTACAGACATATACAAAAAGTGTATAACAGAGCAAAAAACTGTAGGAAAAAGTGTATAAAGTGTACACACAAAAGAGTAGGAGAAAGTTGACCAAGTGTATGAAAAAGTATACCAGAAAAAGTGTACCAAGTGTAGGAGAAAGTGTACCAAGTGTACAAAAAGCGAAAAAGTGTAGGAAAAAGCTTACCAAGTGTACAAAGATGCTATCAAACGAAGTCAGTAATGAATTATAATCCAACTTTATAATATAGGTATTAAGTAAGGTACACTTTCTCTGTACACTTTGTCCTACACTTTGTATCAGATATTATCTGATATTATCAGGAAATATACTACAGAAGAAGATTTGAAAGAGGTTCCATCATACAGTGACATATCAGGTGAGATCCATTGATGATGTTTGCCATATAATCTATAGTCGATTGAAATAATCTACAGAACATAAAAAAGAGATTCTAAGTCATGATGTGGCTGATAAGCAAATGGAGGACTGTCCATTTTGCTCAATGAAATCTGTGGCAATGAACAGAAAAGTACCCTTTGTCAACAATAATTAGTATTTAGGATGTGAAGACAAAGAATATATTAAAGAAATTAAAGTCTTAAGTCTACTCACAGTCACCCAGCCATGACCTCTATTTTTGGAGGATGGACCAGACACCTTTAAGCCCAGGCCACAATTGCCCAGTAACTTATTATCCATCATTGATCAGGCCAATGGAGAACTGCATCCTCTAGCACCAATCCACTGGTTTGAAGTAAGAGATCATTTAGCCCCACATTGCAATGCATGACACCAAATCGTTTACCATTGAATAATGCTAGCTACTCAGTTAGATATAATTAGTAGCAAGAGATATAGCATATGATGTACCACAGACATATCCCAAGAACGTGTTCAAGAGCTCTTGTTGACATAAAACATGAATAAAGAAAGAGACTCCAATGGAATAGAAGAGAATGCTCGTGTGGATGCAGGGCTCAATATTGATTATGTTGATTATCATCTGCTGCAAAATATTTACAGTAGAGTCTTTGCATAGGTGATCTTGATGTTGGGCCAAGTGTTACACTTGGGACGATATGCAGTTGCTACGATATTGAGAGTACTCAATAAAATGTTACAACCCCTTAACTGCAACCATTAAGAGGGAGTTGCATAAACTGAATCACACAGAGAACTCCCTTTGAATGGAAGTGACCAGACTTGCCAAATCGACTAGTTGTCACCTGATCTCAGCCATTCTCTCTGAGTCACTCTGTTTGCTAGAAGATCTCTTATCTTGACATAGGACAGAATGGAGTTGTATTGTTTCTGGCTTTCTTGGCATTGTCTACAGTGAATAGGACAACATTGGATTTCTTGTGGTTTTGTTCAATGGTTGGAATAGGGAAATTCTAAAGTACATTCCACAATCTAAATGTGACTGAGCTATCTGATAGCTAAGCAGTAGGAACTCATATTATTGAACAACTTCGCAGTGCTATTTCTCTACATCATTGGTAGGCCTTGATCACCATAACCTGGTAGATGATAAGCACAGAAGCTTGTGGGGTGGGATAACCACTAATAGGTTATACTGGAGTCCACTGTGAGTAACCAAAGGAAACAGAACAGAGGTTTTGGAGGTTTGAGTCAAGTGGCTGTAAATACTAGTAAACAACTGCCACAATCAGCCACATTTGTGGGCATAATCATCACAACTCAAAATAGGAAGTCTAGAGTGACCACAAAGATCTAGAATGATTGAGAAAAGATGTGGAATAGGGTTATCAACCAGGAATCCAATGGTGATGGTTGGAAGTAGTGTAGAGTGCCACAAAGTCTACAATGAAGTATGAAGAATGAAAAGAGTGTGAAATCACCAAAAGTAACAGTAGAATATGACCCTACCCAGGCCAGCTGTAACACATGCCCATTATCCTTTCCAAAGCCTGTGGGTGTTTCCGTCAATTGAAGATAGGCGGAAAGAAGGGAGGCTGGGGGGAAGCATCAGTTGGGTGTCAAGAGCAGTCCTTTGGGATTTTGCACTTCCACTTTGCAACGGTTCTTTACCATTTGCTGTTCCAAGAGAATAGGTGACACTAGTTGGTTCAAGTTTGCTATCATTGATGGACCAGTATTGAACTGTTGGATCAGTTTAATGAATCCCACAATATGTATGCTAATGAGCAATTGGCAAAAAGGATATTGTACAGGCAAGAGAAAATACATTTATCCAACACTGGGCAAGGACCATGTCAAATTACTTCTTGGAGAGAGATTCTTGAAAATAAAAGAGAATGAAACTGTGAATAAAGGGGATTACAAGTTGATATTCTCCTTTTTTTGGATGAAAGACATGAAGCATGTACATATGTGGTGTAAGTGAGATGAGTGCAAGAATGTGATATCAGGTAGACAGTACTTGGAATGTCCTCGATCAGGCGCATGGCAGATACAACTGCCGACATGTAAACCGCACGTAATTCGGAGGCCAGGCAATCATATGGTACATGTTTATTGCATCCATCCAAGACAAAAAAGGCCTTAGACAGACATTGCAGGAGGAAGCTCACTGCATACAGGATCGACCTCAACAACTAATTGGATGATGAGTGCGGATAATACCTGCCTGAGTGAGTGTCCATTCATTAAAGCAGCCTTGACAGGAAAGGTGCTATCTCTCGGAGGTGAGCAACAGGTATTGATCTTGCTGTCAGATTGTCTTCTTGGTGTCAAGATGTTTATGAGCAAGCTCAGGCTGGTAAATGAGCTGCTACTAGTGTGGGATGGTCAAAAACAACAGACCCATGAGGACCAAGTTGCCACAGACGAAGCTGAACGCTCTCGCCTGGACGCAGAAAGCAAGAAACTCATCTCACTTCCTCTGTCTCACCACCAGAAAAGGCCACTCCTGGTTTGCAGGGGGCGCATATCCAAGCATGAGCGACAATTCTGCCATGACCTCGAAGACGATAATCATATCACTGATCATCTCGGCATTCCCTGGGAAGCATCAAAGGACATCTCCTTCTCATCTAACCCTGTCTTCATCAGCTTCGTTTGGAACCTCAAGGACCGCACTGTCACCCTTACCAAAGCCAAATGCACCAAGTACCTCGTGGTGATCCTTGAGTGGCACTTGGAGCCAAGCGGACGCACACCCTCTTTGAGGTCTAGAAATTACATGGTAAGCTACTATACGCCTCCATCATCTTTCCAGCTGGCAGGGTGTACCTGGAAAACCTTGAAGCCATGCTTGGCATCTTCAGAGACACATCTTTTAAGCCTAGGACCTCCCTCACGATACACCTGATGACCTATCCTGGTGGCGAGCTATTCTCTCCACTCAGCCCTTTCTGCAATCTCTGTCAGGAAGGTCAGGGAAGGGTTGGGCTGGCATGAGTCACAGTGGCCAAGTTGGTCCACTAGTGCTAGCCACTAATGTTTCAACATGGAGTTAGAGGAAAAGAGGCTGAGCATGAGATCCGGTTTTCTATCATACCGATCGATGGAACTGTCAACAGTGACATAATATTCATAGTAAGATCTGTGTTCTTTTCTATTACAATGTGACACTCAAAGAAAAAAATCAGGTGGTTGAACCAACTATACCATTTACTGTCTCTATCCTGGCCTTCTTTATAAACATTCTGAGACTATGCTATCCTTACCTCAGCCTGACTCAGAGGGTAATCAATTGCCTGAGCTGAGTGGTCAACAGAATAGGTATTTTCAAATTGTCTTTTGTGTTCTTCTAACTATTTGCTACAAACTGTTATATGCACGCACACAATCAATACTATGCACTTTGATAGAGTGTGCGTTTTTTATCACCACATACAAAGAACTTTTGTTAGTTGTCGTTGAACCATGACTCTTCTGATCTGTATATCCAGGGATTTGGATGGCGAAATACATCGATCCCGCCACGCTGCCAAATTTCTTCGCATTGACGGCTCACTGTATATCTTTGATATTTTTTAAAATAACTCGCTCACTCACATCCAAATGTCAAGTCCTCCATTTCCCCAATCTTCCCGACAAATGGGTCCATATCTTGTACCATGCTTATTATGATCTGTACAGCAGTATCACGACCAACCTACCTCGTATTCACGCCTCGTCAGCTATCACTAGTGCTATTCATCGAGCAAAAGAAAGATGTATTGCCAGTAACCCCGAATGGAGACTGGATGAAAACGGTACCTTAGCTTTTCTATACTCCAATTCCTTCTAGGTTACTAATCGTTGTCACTTTTTATCTGTCAAGAACTCATTGAAATCAATGGTGTTCAGACTTATGCAAGGTGGTCCTCCTTAGACTTCCAATCAAAGTTCAAGTCCACAGTATGTTGTTCTCATCATCGTATGATACATCTCTAATCCTCAAATAGGTCAAACTTGCACAAGCGACATTTCACGACCACTTGTTCCTTTGTACTCTTTACTTGCTCACGAATCAACTGGATCACAATGGCCTCATATAAGCTAATACATACATATCAGTCATATCAAATCATATTATATACTATAAATTATTTGTCCTAGCCTCCAAGATATGTTGTTTCTTGTTTCAAAGGTGTTGCAGATGTTGGTGGTTAGGCAATCCCCAATACTTAATGCAAGATATCTCTGTAGCACAAAGACAATGCACTTATAGTTATTGAAAAAAATCAGAGACAATCTGATATCATTTCATTACAATAATTAAAAGAATTTATGAAAACAAAGTGTTGTTGCATTGTAATACTACTACAAAAAACAGTGATGCAAATAATGGTGCATGACTGACTGTACAGATTGAGGTTTTGCACAATGGAGTAGCCTTGGGTGAAAAAGAGTTGACAAGTTCAACTCAGAGTGTGGCACAAATTCTCATGCCTGACAGTGACTGACCACACCAAAGTCTTACTAATCACTTCTCGTCAGTTTATAAGTCCAAACTACTATGCCTGTGACTAGTACATGCCCCTGTCATTCAAACTCATAGATTTCAACTTCCAAGCAGGATGTCCACATTTGTTTTGCATTCCTATTGTAGTATACTTTGCCAGTGTGTGGCCCTCATTTCAAGAACAATAATGACAATGATTTGTATCAAGGCTTGAGAAATTGCTTGTATGATGATCCTGGTGAAGATATGGCTCATGTGTGTTGTGTTATCCTACCTTTCTTGCTATATGCACTAACTTCTTCATGACTCTTTAGCCATTTGCACAGAGTATAAAGAGCCCAGCCTCTTTTTGACTATGACTGCTAATGGTAGTGGCCTGAAATTACTCAGAATCTTCTTCTAGGTATGTATGAATTTCATTTTAATATTGGAATAAAGTGCTACAGCTAGGCCTGAATTGATTGATAGAGTCTTTCATGACAAACAACAAGCACTCTTGAAAATTTTGGCTCTGTGGCTGGCTTTGAATGTCTCAATATAATTCTCGAGCCACTCAAGAAAGCAGCAGAATTTGCTTCCCAATTATGACAGATACATATGGTATTGCTTTACTCCCATTGTGGGGTACATAGTTGATACCCCCAAGGCTGCTATGTTTGCTGGCGTCGGGGGTAAAATGTTGCCCATTATGATGGCGATGTACAAGCAATTTGGGAACTCATTCCCTCACAAGCCACAGACTGCAGCCACCACACTCGCACAGCTCAACACTTTCTATATACAATGATGCAAGGAGGAGGATGCATATATTAAAATTCCCATGCCATCATTTCAAGCCTTGGTAAGCCTTAGTATTAATAGCTGGCAAATCATTGAAAGTTTTGCCTTAGAAAGCTCCATCTATATAATAATAATGGATCTCTCATGGTGTTTGTTTGCAATGCTATGCCAGGGTGCTTGAAGGATACTTTATTTTCCAAGCTAAATGCTTGCTTAGAGGATAATCCCATTTGGATTGAGGAGTTCAGTGGAAATAGAAAACTCTTCTCATGCCTACATTTTTCTTGGTATAATAGGTATACCACACATCTAAGTGCTCATTTGTTTAATCTTTCAGTTGAAAATGTTAACAGTAAATACAGGAAAAAGGAGCCCCTGATCAACATTCTCATTGCTTCAAAAAATCTACTGTTAAAAGGGCCAATACCTCCCAACTCATTCCTTACATGTCCAGGGACTTCCAGGATTACAAGCAACTCTACGATAATCTAGAAGTGGCTTTAAGGATATATTTATATGGATAGAAGAGACAGTAAGTGTTATTTCATTTCTAAATCTAGCACTCAGGGACACAGAGATGTAGGGGACAAACACATGTACCTTGTTCTTGCTCAGGGAGAGTTCCAGAGTGGGGGGCTAGTTCTTAAAGAACCAGGTATTGTCCTTGAGCTAGGTAGTGGGAATATTGCTGTTTTTCAGTCACACAGCACCACTCACTTTAGCCTAGATTATACTGGGAAAAGAGCTTCTTTTGTATTTCAGGCTGATTGCACTTTTGATCAGTGGGTTGATGGAGAGAATGGCTGGTCATCAAATAAGTTCTATTATTAGTTACTATTTTTATTCATTTGTTACATTTATGTTTTGGTTTTCATTTTATATATATTCTGTACAGAGTTGAAATATGCCCATGACAGGTCACTCTGGTATTCTATTTCACCATTAATTTAATAACAATTGAGCTATGCCAGTTACTATAGGTGGCCATTATCAAGGCACAGATCACTCTCAGGCTGGTAAGTATATATTCTATTTCATCATTAAATCTATAGGCAGTTGAACTCTAGTCATCCCACTGGCAAGTGACCTTACTTGAATCCCATAGGAATGGGTGGCTGGATTCCAAGCTATATCATGACAGACCACATATCCATATCCATCAGGAGAGTTCCTGATCTACATCTCCACCTGGTTTATATGGACATATTGAGTGGGAGACAGAAGATACATAGTGCTTTGACCCTCAATATAGAAAGTGGAGGTAACAAGGTTGATAGTCTTTGACCAGACCCAGTATACAAATCTATCCAATACCTGCTTCAGCTCTGCAATAAAGAAAGGTAAGGAAATAAAAACCTATTCTGTACTTCCTTCAGTTTTTTAAGATGAAGAAATCCATAAAGATAGATTGTCCCACCATACTTCAGATGAAAGTTCAGCATCAGAAGAACATTTAGACCTATTGGCCAATTGTTCCTTTGAAGCAAATACCTCAGGCAAGAAGAGACCTAAGCAAGCAATTCCAGTGATGAGAGCTTGAAAATGGAGTGGCTTCAAAGGGTTGTAGGCAGCCAAGGCAAACTGATAAACTTCAGTTATATATTCCTTGTTGTTGGCATCTGATATGTGAGTATATTCAACATCTCATGAGGAGAAACAGACTCGGATTTGTGCAGAACAGTGTGGAAAGATTTGTGTCATGAATGACTACCCAGTATAACATTGACCAAAGGTGCTTGGAAGGCAATGCAGTTGTGCAGCCCATCCAATACCAAGGGTGATTGCACACTGGAGTTCTTTTCAGAACATCTGAGAATAGCCTCCATATCCGGCCAATTGCCTTCCTCCCATTTCCAGTGCTTGTCAGTCAAAATTAGAAGCAACAAAATGACTTGAGCATAATCCAGCATGTTCTAAACCATAACTTATGAGGTGTAAGCAATTTTGACTGCCATACAACTGTAACACGGCATGCACCAGCTGGTTTTCAATGATTTCAACTGTATCATACCAATTATCCTCTGTTTGAGCACCTGTGAGGCTTTTCAGGACCAAAAGGACTGTCTGGTTTGCGTTAGCGAGAATGGCAGTGGCTTCTCAGAAAAACAGGGGCTACGACTTTTGTGGTGACACCAAAAAGGAATAACGACTTAATTTTTTGGCATACATTTTCACAGCATTAAATAGCTAGGGGCATTGGAGCGAAATTGAACCCAAGCATGAGCAGGGTCATGTGAAGTAATATTAAATATTGTACATTGCAGTTATCAAGATGTCATGAACAGAATGATAAGGGTGTGCAGCAACCTACCTGAAGAGACGATGAACAAAGAAAAAACAAGTAGCATTTATTTACTTTCAATATATATACAACCATAGATAGCAAATGGAATGAAGTTTCCTTCCAGTGAGAGTACTGAGATAGAGAGAGAAAAAAAAAAATAGGGAAAGTGGTACTGCTGTAAGACATACTCAATTAAAACCTAGGGACCTTTTCAGGTCAAGGAGCCCCCATACAACCTTCTTCATGCTTCCAGTCAGGTTGTCCGCAGGAAGGCCCACCATCTGCATTGTCGAGTGCCAGCAACAACTGGAAGATTTTTTGTGATTTTTTGTTGACTGTGCTATTCTGATGGAAGTCAAAATGGTCAAATGGCAATGTCGGAAAAATCTAGGCACCATTAAACACCATTGTATGTAATTGTAATGTGGTATTTTTGGCTGGTGCATGGTAATGCGTTGCCATGGGTGACGTTTTCATTACAAAGCTTTGTCAATGCCTGGGATCACGTGTATAATGTGCGGGTCACATTACCATGTTTGGCTATGCGACCACATTATTATGCCATGCCAATTGGCTAATTGGCATTATTATGCATTATTATGTGCGCCGTACGATTGCAATGGCCCCTTGCATTCATCATTCAATTCCACCATTGCAATCCACTATTCAATCATTTTAATGTTGTTTCATTGGTACTAGTAGCAATACAATCCCTTGTATCATACAAAGATCTAACAATTATTGTACCGTACCCGTGACCCGTCACTCACGCAGTGGTCGTCGACACGTTGTCGTGTCATCATCATCGCGCTGTCTCGTCGTCGTGGTCCCCGACGCTGAATTGCACCCATGGCGAGAGCAAGAGCGGGGTGGGCGCGCTGACAGCAAAGGCGGGAGCGGGGAAGGTGAGGGGGTGAGGCGAGGGGGCGGGGAGCGGAACAGAGGCAACAGTGACAGCGATGGCGTACGCGTCCTCGCTGCTGCACGCTGACAATGAGAGTGGGAGCGGGGATGGCAAGGAGGGCAAGCCTGAGGAGGCGACGGTGGCAGCGATAGCGCACGCTGCTGCGCGCCTGTCAACGGAAGACATTGAAGTGACGGATGGTTTGCGAGGCTGAGGAATTTGCGTCTTGAGATGATTGGGGAAGAGACCACGTGCATTGAAGCAAGTGGGGTGTGAGTAAGTGATGTAAATGACTACGGCGGGTGGAATGAGACGGCAGCAACTTAAAGGGCGCTACGCAGCATGCTCACCTCGTCCAACGTGGTACTTGTGCTTTCGAATCCATCGAAATTGTCCCTGAAATGATTCGTCCTGCGTTGTCTTACACCGTCGCGAGTCCTGTCTTGACTTCTGAGCACCTCGTTCCGCCATTCGTCTACCTCTCCCGCAGCGAGCGCTTCTAGCTCAAACCCATCCACAGAGGGGTCAGGCATTCTGCATGCTTCTCCACGATCTCCCTGGGCATCAATGGTGTGATGCGATGAATGAGAGGAAGAGGAAGAGGTACGACGACGAGATGTTCTGACCGATACGGCGCTTGCACGTTTGTTGCGTGCCGCACGTCTCCGCTCGAGAAAATGTTCGGCCCATGCTTCAAACTGTGGGGCTATGTGTGGTTCATAAACGAACTACAGGGCGAACGGTGAATGAACGAGGGGGGCGTGTCAGCGCACGTGATTGAGGAGAGGGGAATCAGGGGATGCAACGAGGAAGGACTTGCCTCTTTGAATGCAAGTACCGCTGCAAAGCCTACTACGGCCGCGACGACGTATACAACTACCGGGGGAGCCATGACCGTTGACCAAACTAGAGTAGAACAGGCGTCTCCCGCAGCACCTAGGAACCGACTCGAGCGTGAGCGATGTGATAATCTATGGTCTGATAACACCAACTATCAGTGAGATACAGAAGAAAGCAGCCAAGTTGTTCTCCACACGAACAAGAGTTGCTGATCTAGCAATGGATCGCGGTGGTCAATTGAGGAGAAATTCGGAGCCAGGAGGTTGAAGGTCGACCTTCCGTAATTGACCAACACCCCTTTTTACTCATCCTGTGTGAACTGCAAGCGGATTAAATCTCTGAACTTACTGTCGTGGTTTGCATTTGGTCTGAAGTCTCAACTTGCGGACCAATCGGGACTCCGTGCCAGTGGCAAGTTGGAAGATGAAGACTTGAAGAGCGGTCAAGTCAATAGAAGAAGACTCGGAGGAACAGCCTACGCACACTGTTACAGTCATGGAGAGTCCATTGTTGCAAGTACTGTGACTCGGACTGTGCCATTCATGGTGGGTTGGTGGTCCAGGCATAAATTCGAGGTAAAGTCTAAAACGGAAATTTTAAGCGAGTGACGGGTCTGACTTTTATAATGGTTATTAGTCATCACCGAATATGGTAATTGCTACGATTCATTGTAATGTCTGCCCATGGAGGCCGGGCCATTGATCGTGCATTAACAGTGGCATCACATGGTCGGAATTCAAAGAGGACTAGAAAAATCTCAACATTGGTATACTATGGTATTACCGTACGCTTGAATGCATATTTAACTGTCAGAATCACACTCGCTTCACCCTAGAACGTGTAGCCCTCCCAATTCCAGCCTGAGCCTGGTCCCCAGTTGCATCCACTTGGTCTCGAGTGGCCTTTCCTTTCTTTGGCTTAGTACTAGATGCCTTTGTTGATGGAACGCTGACCAAGACCGGGATGATAACGGGGGGACAACCGGAGAGTCAATTTCCAGTTCCGAGTCGTCGAGTGAAGGAAGGGAGTTGAGTGAGAGACGGGACAGCTCTGAAGTGATAGTCACCAACTGTGTTCGTGACACAGCAGTAGCAAATGATGCACGGGCCCCAGCCTGTGCAGCAGAAACACTAGCCTGAGCATCACGGTCACCGGAATGTAGTCCGTGAGTGCCTGATATGGACGGCACATTTGTGAATTGGGATGAGAGCGCAGTATTGACAGCTGCACCGACCACAGGACCATGGGTGGTGAAGACGCCGGGTCCAGAGTGGTTTGGAGTAGACAGAATTCCAGGTTCCGAGTCAACGTGATTTGAGTTCCGAGCATGCTGAGAACCACCAACATGGAAGTCTCCCAACTTTGCCATGATGTCGTCCTCCCAACTCGGCTGCACCTCCGCTGGAACGTCTTCAGGGAGTTGCTGCTGGGGTGTGTTTCACTCTGCTGTGCCAAAGACAGCCGCATTGAAGTGATTGATAACTCCACGTGACCACTCCTTGTTCTCTGGCTTCCGAAGCATTTCGACATAGAGTTCGAAATCTTTGTCGTATGCGATCTTGGTTTGATTGCCAGTTGCAGAGAACTCATCATCACCTGACAGAAGGAAACGAGCCTATTGATCAGGTATGGTGTCAGTCATGAGTCATGACGAGTAAACAAAGAAAAGACTCGGACTTACAAATACACAGCAGGTTGCTATCATGCCCTCTGTTGTTGTCGTTCCCCCGAGTTTCTTGCCCTGTCCTGGTGGACCGCCACGTTTCTTTCCCGTGAGGATGCCCTTTCCGGAGAAAAGGACACACGCCATCTAAATTGAGACATAACTAATTAGTATGTGTGCGCACCGAACTAAACATCAACCTACCTGAGTGAGTACCTCATTTTTGAAGAGGCCTCGGACATCCATATTGAGCGGATCTTGAAAAAGGATGGGTGCGAGTGGTGTGTACTGGTCATTTGAAAGGTCCTCTGGTTTTCGCTCAAGGAGGACAAGAAAAGCCTGGTTGTCGATTTGCTTCCTCCAATCGCCTAGGGAAACAGGATCTAGTGCCGGTTTCAAATGGGCAAAGAGTCGGACCGCCGAGTCCTTGATGGGCTTGAGAATGTTGGCACGTTCAGTATTAACCGTCGACGTGAACTGTTCCAAGAAAGATCAAGTCAGCCTGAGTGGCAGTACCGACTCTGACACTGATCAAAAGTGCCGGCCATATGGTAGAACTAGTCTACTTACCAGGTTCTCGAACTGCGCATACACCAAGGCTTGGGCTCGCAAAGATGAAGGTAGCAAAAAGTAGACTTCGGCGGCATAAGCAGTGACCTTGGCCTCCGTACTACGATAGCGCGATGGATTTTCGAAGTCAAAGTCATTGGGATACTTGCGAAGCGGGAAAGCACCACTAGGCACCCATAGGTGGTAGAAGAACGTATACTTCTTCGCCATGCCGACAATGGCAGTGTCCAACGGTCCAGAGAGCATAGACTTCAGGGCTTTTGAATGTGTCCGTGGTGCCAACTGCGCCTGTAAGTTATTGTACTGATTCCTCACTTCGCTGAACTCCCTTTGCATGCGCGTGTAAGCCCTTTGGGCATTTCCCAGGGCCTAGTAGAGTCAGTAATCAGTCTCGTCTACTAGCTAGTAGTTTGGACTTTGAAGCAAACCTTTCGTAAATCAGCAGGGGTCGCATCCACACTAGGCACCGCGATGATGCTGAGCATCTCTGCACGCTCTGCACCCAAATTGACAACCAAGCCCCCGACATCGGCAACATCTTCATTGTCACCAGCCTCGTCGTCGTCGTCGCCGTTGTTGCTCACGGCAACGATGTCGTCTGTGAAATCTTCGTCAAACTGGAACATGACTCGGAGGAAGGGAAATATGTGCTGAGGACGATTGGGCCATGGAGCCAACTCCTTTTATATAGCAGTCGCCAGCCATTGAGGCGAATAGCGATCGGCTCAAACCGGACCAAGTATTGCGCCGACGTTGCATGAGGCAAAGTCTTAGGCGTTCGTCAGGGTTTGCCTCCGTCTTAGAGACACATTACTCGCCTTTCAGCATCGTGTTAGTCATAACCGTCCAAGTTGACGTATTATTTCTGTGAGTTCAAGATGTAAAAAAAAACGAGTGATGGGTTCAGAGCAATAGACGACTTACTAATACCCGGTGGCTGAGCCTCCAGGCCTTCGCCTAGAGTCAAGATGCCTTAGAATTAAGTAAACGGGCTCTTTACTGTCAACTCGGATCAGTGCGTGCCATCAGGATGAAGTTTTTTTTGGCGGAGGCAGACAGATGCGGATGCGGATGCAGCCTCATGCAGGTCGGCATCATCTATGCTCGTGCCCTGGACCATACCTGATGGGTCTGAATCCTGCCTGTTGGAAATGATGTGGGCTCTGAGGTCGGAGGTCGGCCTGGGAAATACATACAGGCCAGATTGCGGAGCGAGGGGGCAGTTGTCAGTATTCTGAATCACCGGGGTTTGGGTGTATGTGACTCACAGGGATGGGATTCAGAACATGGAGTTGAATTTGAAGTGAGGATAGATCCGGGTGTATACCCGTGTCGGATCATCTCGGATGCAGGGTGGCGTTGGCGTTGGGATATCCAGGGTATAGCCTGTGTTTGTGGTGTACACTTCTCAGTGGAACAAGTAGGCGGTCAGCAACGAACTCGATGTACTGACGCATGAGCTTGGCGTTCATCCCGGTGAGGCCAACAGGCAACGCATCTAGTAATCGAAGTCAGTGTCAGGCACGTACTAACTAGTCATCAAGCGCTTACCCGTGATGTAGCGTGCCAACCTGAGTGCACGGCCGTGTTGTCACGTCGGGGGGACGTGCTGCCGTCGTCATTGCCGCGTCCGAGTCGTCGTTATCGCCTCGCCGTGTCGGACGCGTTGTCGATTGGAGTCGTCGTCGACGCGTAGTTGAGTCGACATTTGTCGTCGCTCCTACTCATCCTCCTCGTGTCGTCACTGTCGTCACATCGTCGTGGCGTGGTGGCTACCAGCACGCGGCGTCGTTGTGTCGTCGTGGGGTGGGCATGCACTGTCGTTCCATCCTCGCGATGTGGGGTGGCGCTGCGGGAAAGAGAGGCGAGCCTTGAGGGTGTGAGGGAGGGAGTGAGAAAGGTGGGAATGCACGTCCGTCGTCACCGTCCGTCTTCTCGGCGTTGTGCGTGAGGGTGCGTGCGTGCTGTTGTCCTTGTTGACGTCGCGGGTGAGGCTGGTGAGGGTGCGTGTGTGCGTGAGTTGTCGTCGTGGCTTCACGCAGGACCCGCGAGTGAACCCACGCGCTGGTAAGGTATGGGTCAGCGGTGACGGTGGCTGAGGCCGAGGCTGTCAAGAAACTCATGCTTGATCTTGACCGCCTCAGTGATGATGTGCCGGACAACATCTGGATGGGGAGAGGGGTGCTGCTTGAGGTCAGACTGAAGAGAAGATGGCAAGCGAAATCGGCGTACATTCTCAAAAGAGGCTGAGTCACCTGAGGAGAGTTAGCGGTGGCGTTCTTCTCATTCCCCAGTGAAACAAGTAGGCGGTCAGCAACAAACTCGATGTACTGGCGCATGAGCTTGGCGTTCATCCCAATGAGGCCAACAGGCAACGCATCTAGTAATTGAAGTCAGTATTGGGTGCGGTCATAGTCATCAAGCGCTTACCTGTCAGGAACTCTTGCTCAATCTTGACCGCCTTGGTGATGATGTGCCAGACAACATCTGGATGGGGGCGCCGCTTGAGGTGACTGAAGAGAAGACAAGCGAAATCGGTGTGCATTCCCTCATCGCGGCTGATGAGCTGGTTTGAAAAGGTGAGACCAGGCATCAAGCCGCTTCTTCAACCAGAAAATGGAGGCAAAAGATCCCGAAAAGAATATGCCTTCGACAGCAGCAAAAGCAACCAGACGTTCGGCAAATGTTGAGCGCTGGTCCGAAATCCACCGAAGAGCCCAGTCGGCTTTGCGCTTGATACAAGGAATTGTCTCTACAGTGTCGAAGAGGTATTCGCGCTGGGCGAGGTCCTTGATGTACGTGTCGATCAATAGCGAGTAAGTCTCTGAATGGATGTTTTCCATCATTATCTGGAAACCGCAGAAACATCGAGCCTCCGCAGCTTGCACTTCATTCGAAAAGCGCTCGACGAGGTTCTTATTGACGATGCCGTCCGAGGCCGCGAAAAATGCGAGCACATGTGAAATGAAGTGGCACTCATTATCGTTTAGACGACGGGTGTTCCAGTCGTGAAGGTCTTTCGACAGATCCATCTCCTGGGCGGTCCAAAAGGACGCTTCAGCCTTCTTGTACATTTGCCATATCTAAGTGAATGTCAGTCGGCCTCGTAGGAAAGAAAGGCATGTGACTGACCTCGTGGTATTGTATATGAAACAAGACGAACCAACACTTCGACTCTTTCAAAAGAGGCTCTTCACCTGAGGAAACTTAGCAAGTGGATTGGATGATGAAAGACTGTGAAAGACTTACACTCCGGAAAGTCTACAGTAACCTCACCAACAAACTTTGTACGCATGACACTGAGCTCGTCTTCCTCTGAGTCGGGGTCGTCACCCAATGTATCAAGTGAGACAGGGTTTCTTGTCATCAAGCAGACATTTCTTGAGAGGGGAACTGAATGAGAAGGTGGTGATCATGGCTTCACCTGGACCAGCCTATTATGAGAAGTGAAGAAGGAAATTCACAAGACATGACGTGACGGAAGAGCCAGATCTAGTCAGAGCACGTCGCGTACCTTCAAGTTCTGCAAAATGGACCTGCTTGCTCCGAGTCGATGTATCAGCAAAGGATGACGGAGGGGACTGCTACCATTCGTGATTCAGACCGGGCATACTTCAAACGTGATTCGAAGATGAGATAATCATAAGGCTGTAATACAAATTTTGTAGCTACTTAGACTACTATGCCACGAGTCGGTTGATGGCCCATTCCTTCATGCGAAGGAACATATCCCCGTCGACAAACTCCACCACTAAAAACTCATCCTTGTGTTTTGGGTATAGTAATGCTCCTCTTATGATTGACCGGATGGGGATGAACATGGATGCAGTGCGGGGACGCGCCTTGACACGTGTGATCCTCAAGGACTCGTCAAATGGTTTCCGAGCTGCACTGATGTCTGCCATGAGGGGGCGGACGAGAGCGAAGTCATAGGAGCCGAATGAAGGTATGTTGCAAGAGAACATGAATACGAGGCGAGCAAAGGCGAATTCATTGTGCGAGACCTGGAAGAGCACGCCGTCGTATCGAGCTTTTCCGTGGAACGAAGGGTTGCAGCGAAGATGGTCTGTAGCTTGTCTCCAGTCCATTTTTGATTCATAGTGGACCTTGAGGTATGCACGCTCGTGCAACTACCGTAGAGTCAAAATTAGTAAGGAGTAAAAAGTATGCCAATAAACTTCACAAACCTCGAATGTTTCGGGGAAAGAGATCACATTCCACGAATCTGCGTCGTGCTCAAGATACACGGGAAGGCATTGATTAATAAAATTTGTGAATTTCCGACGGAAATTGTCGAATTCGGGCTTTGAACGATGATCGCCCATGATCTCTTGGAGCGTCTTTGGTGGCCGTGGTGAACCAAGTTTAACGTGCCCATCAAAGCTGGTAAGGACATCCGCAGCATTATCATCATCTATAGCATTGACATTGGCTGCTGCAGCGTTCCTTTGTGCACGCTCAGCTTCAGCGTCTATCCGATCTCCGATAAACTTCATGGCCAAATGGTGGTGGTCGACACGGAGAATCTGTTGGAATTAGTAAACAGAGCTGGATAGTAGAAAGGGTGTCCGAGTGTACTACATACCTGAACGGCAATATCCTTCCCATTAGAACGATCCTGGTATGCGTCTTTGAGTGCGCCGTGCATCTTCTCATTTGGTTTAGTACTGTAATTGCGTGTTACTCCTTTTCTACGGATGTCCCGTGTGACATGCTTCCATAAATGAATCTTGGGGAAATTCCAGTTTGTTTTGAGGTCCTCTGAAAGTTCACCGCTCGATACACGTGTGATGTATTCCTAGTAAGGCAAACCGGACCTAAGGCAAACTGTGGTTGTATTTGAAGTGAAACGTACCTTGAGTTCATTTCCGAAAGTCAATAGCTCCTGCTCGATCATCTGAATCATCCGCTCGGTATGTGCATGTAACCCAATGAGACCATCTAGTTCTAAGTAACTGCGAAGCAAGCGTAGAAGCTGGTAGCCTTCCCGGCTAACATCGTTCGTCAAGACATTCAATGCAGCATAAAATACTTGCTGTTATTAAAATGTCATCCAAGTCAATAGTATCATCGCAGTCACAATGTCATCCAAACATCCCAACGTGAAAGCGATTACTTACTCGGGAGAGATCTCGCAGCTTGCTCCCATCACTGAAACTGATATGTAAGACACCTGTGAAACGCACAAGGTTTCGCCAAACCGGGAATGCTTCGAGTCTGACAAAAAAAAAAGTGAGAACATGATATCAATTGGACACCAAATTATGTCATGTCACTCACTGACTCTCGAGTTGAGTCGCATACTTGCGGGGTAGCTTTTCGAGAATGGTTTTGAGCTCTTGAAGAAGGTGATATCCCCAGATACCGAGGAATAAATAATGTAAGTCATCAAAACTTGCTGCTTCCTCTGGTTCCGAATTTGCGATTGACCAGAAAACATTCTGTAACCGTGACAGTCAACATCATTAGGATTGAAGCTAGTAATCATCCAGAAAAGTGGCGCCTACCGCAATGGGTCGAAGACCAAGGGCTTTGAGGATCACCTCACCCTCTGACTTTTTTCGCTGATACTCGGCAAGTGCATTCTTTGCCTGATCTACAGTACATAGTGGGAACGTCTTGGATAGATCAGATAATTCCTCGAGAGGAGCGAGACACACAGGGCAGGGGCATTTACCCTGTGTACCACGAAGTAAACACATCATGCATCTAATTAGGATCCAAAGAAACTATCAGCGTGACTAGTATGCCGGCCTCATAATATAACTTACAATTCTTCGTAGTCAGCAGATAGAATAAGTATCAAGGGAAATAGCCACCTGATGATCTTATCATAGCATTTATGAGAATATCCGACCTTTGAATATTCTGCGAGTTTGTCGAGGATACGAATAAAGGATTCGTGCCATATGACACGCTTGTAGTTCGTGTATGACAGTTTACCTTCGTCTTTAGCACGCTCGGGGACCTGCGGAGTAATTGTTTTGTGAAAATCCGACTCCGAGTCGGTTGCTGTTCAAACAAGTAGACTGAAATTCGAGCCAACTTACTATCGGTAACCAGCCTACAACACACCCACCACCAAATCGCTCTCCATTTCTGATGTCTACTGGTAGATTTGCACAACGGGCGACCACAGGATACCCTTTGACAGTCCCATGGGAGGAGAGGCGTGTTCGATCCGCATATAGGATGAACGCGAAGGGAGTAGCATTCTCAACATCCGGTAATCGTGACTTGATACCAACACATTATTATGAATAGATAAGATCACCAAGTAAATATACCATACTTGGATATCCCACCAACGATCGCCTGACCAAGGTTCTGTGTAGAACCTCTCGTACTCATGTCCATTATGTTTGAAAAGACGTTGAGCATCCCACACAAAGTGCAGCGCAAGGAGGGGACTAGATAAAAGACCGAGCGCCCAATCCCATAATGGGCGGGCATAGAGCGGGAATATTCTCTCTTCGCCGTTGTAGTGAGCAGTTACTTCATGTCGAACGAACTAAATGTAAAAGCTCAATTTAAACCTTGTTTAGAATGAATCTGTCACCAGGAATAGGAACTCACTGGTGTCACTTGCATGGCTGCATTATCCCATGCACGCCGGAGGTCGTTCTCGTTTTGCAACGTTACCTTTGCCTTGCCTTGAGAAACACGCGAGATAAGGCTCAGTAAGGAATTGACTTGTGAGGCGTTGAGTCCTGCCCGCAGTGCTATTTCTGCAAATGTGTGGTCGCCCTCTTCGGCAAACGGACGCCACGGCTGACTATCAGCAGCTAGTTCCACTACGTCTCTCAGACCGAACAATTCTTGCTGCTGGAAAAGGGGCGGACGATGACTCCGTGGATGAAATTCAGTTTTGAAGTCAAAAGGCTGTTCAGGAGACGGAGATCTGCGACTAGTACGGTCGCTGCCCATGATATCCGACTCGGGTCCGCTGTTATCTAGAACGCCTCGTAGTAGTTAGTAATTGTTACCTGATTTATATATGACATATATAGCTAACCATTGCGCGTCCCAGCACTCCGCTCACTTGGCTCTTGCATAGCTTGATCAATGAAATCCTCGTATTCAGATACTAGTATGGGTCCGGGGGATGAGCGAGTAGTATTAGCATCAGCGAACGAAACTTGTTAGATTCAACTCGTGTCAGTAACTTGAACTGTATGAAAAATTACAGTACTATAGTCTATAAGACGTACCAGAAAATTCATCCATTTGAACTGGCCTTGATGGGCCTGCTTCAGCGCCAGAATGCGCATAGGAAGATATTGATAATGCAGCCTGTGACTCTTTGAATAGTAGTCGAAATTGAGTACGGAAAATTTAGGTCAAGCCTGAGAGAACTGGACATACCTTGCTCCAGCCTGAGACTGATCTCATAATCCTTAGTAGACTGGATGCGTTGCTTCTCCTTCAGCTTGCGTCTCGAACAATGCAACTCGTGATTTTTGATACCCTGCGGCTTGAATATGTTGCCACAAAACTGACATTTGGCTGTTGCAGTCAGCGTTTTCTGTGTCCAGTGGTATTTCCGACCCGTCTGGCGAATGGGGGCCATAGTTGGGGACAGACGTGAACGCTTGGGAAAGAATCAAGTCTTCTAAGCCGAATTTCCATGCCATTTCAGCATGGCAAACACGAATGGGGCATTGTGATGCTTCGTTGATGATATTACGGCAGTGTAATGCCATGATAATGCCATATGTATGCATTATCTTATCTATACTACATTTGGAAGGCATTACACAGCTAATTGTCAAGCGAGTCGCGACTTTGTAATGTTTGTTTTAATTTGGCACCATTGCTATGGGCCTAGACATTTTTCCGACAAACTAGTACAGGTATTGGACAACATTGAACATGATGCTCATTGAAAGCTGACAATGTTCTCAATGTTGAGGCAACTTAAAATACTAATTGTTGACATTTGTTGTCACTCACCAAGGCAGTAGTGCCAAAGTATATGTGTTGTCCAGTTTGCTTACCAGTCCCTATGACAAGAATCATCTTATGGGGTTCTTTTTGCATGTCAGATACCGAGTGTGTAAGTGCTGTTGTCATTTTAGAATGATAAAATTGTAAGGAAGTCACACATGGTTTGATTGGTGGACCACAGAATCTGGTTGTGCTTGAAACAGTGCCAAATGGAGCATTCAAATCATGGGTCCCAGGAAATAGAGCCAACAAGGTAACTCTTTTAAGCAGTATTGTAAAGGCGAGCAAAAATACTGTGGTTGCTTGTCTGGGTATGGATGTTGGGGTGGGGGATGGGAAGAAATGAAAACAATATGTGAGAAGACCAGTGCTCCAAACATACATTGGAGCAATCTATTCATGCTCGCTTGGCAAGCTATTTGAATCAACAATTATCTATGAAAGACATCACTTTATAGATATGGAACAACTTACTTTGCTAAGCTTTGCCAAAAGTGTCTTCGAAGTTTGATTTGGAAGCGCCATGTGGTGTGGGAGAATCAGCATGAGTCTCTCAACTGGCCCATAAATGCTGACCATTGATAACAATTGAGACTGGCAACAAAGCTTCATTGGGGCTTATAGCATCCCAGTGTGTGTATGCACTAAGCAAAATGTGATTAGCATTTTGCTGAAGGTTTGGTGGTGGATGGTACTATGTGAGGGTAGTGTGAAAGATGTAATGCCAGCTATAAATAAAAACTCTCATCCAAGCTAGGTTGACTTGGATGTGGCTGATATGAGACTGTGACCCTGTCGTTGAAGTTAATAGACGCAGTCATGTAGATCAGTAGAGAGGTTCACCAACTGTTACGTTCCTCATAGCTTAGCTAACCCTCTCGGTTCCCACACGGTTCGCTCCTCCGTCTCGCCCCTTTTCCCGATCTTTCTCCCCTCCGAGTTATCTTATCTTATCTAGACGCCTTACGCGTCTATCTTATCTTATCTTCCCCTCTTCTTCTAGGTCACGTGACCTGACGTCATCTATGATGTCATCCCCAACACAACGTCATACCCTACGCCCTACTGACATCACCATCAGTCAGCACTTACGCGTACAGGTTAGGGCAGGCGTAGTTACATGGTCCGTGCACCCACTAGCTAGGTATATAAAGAGTAGCACTTGTACTTCGATACCTCAGTCTAGTATTTTTACCTCTTGTCTCATAGTCTCCTCCGAGCCCTCCCGCGGCTTGTGCGACCTCGACAAAGTCTCTATCCGCCACCGCTCTTACTCGTCTACCGCAAGACAAGTTGCTGCGACTCTACAGCAGTAAGCACCGTGCGCATACGATCCCCGACGCTAACGGCTACGCCCTTATCGTTCCCTTTCTACGTTCTCGAGTCCCTTTATAGGTTTATAGGTTTGCTAGTCCATTCTAGCACTCTCCCAGAGTCGGTGCTTCACACCAACCCAACCAAACATTGAAATTTGAGAGTGCTAAGATATTGCTTATCCTACCTCCATTCATATAGTCATCAAATACTGAACTGTGAGCCATGAGTGCCACTGGTTGGAAGACTTACACAATGGATCTGGTGGGATTTGTGGGAGACTGAGTAGATGACTGAGGTGTTTGCACTGCCATTTGAGAAGCAAGTGGCTCAATTGGAGAGCCTGGTGACAGCAGGGGACTTGCAAAATTCAGGGGTGGAAATGATTCAATCGCTGCGGAAAATAATGTGTTTTCATCCAACACTGTGGGCTGTCCAGTCTGGTAGAGCAACAACAGTGGTATCAGATAGAATAATAATGCCAGGAGTGGCATTACAATATTTATAGGGAACACTGCAATGAAAGGGGGAGGTAATAAGCTAGAGGGAGGGGTAGGAGGAGGTAATGTGAACGGTGGAGGAACTTGAATGGCCTTAGCCCCCAGTGCATGATCCGGGATGGATGTGGGCAGGTAGTATGGACTATGCATAAAATCTTTCCATACATGTGAATAGATGATGTCAGGGTTGTCATTGGACTCCATTGGTGAGTGTTGGGTTGTAGAATTTATGAACAACTCAGCCAAGTTACATACCTCCAACTTTAATGGTCCTCAGATTAGCTGCATGACTGTTACACATGTAGAAGCCCTGGTGGGAGATCTGAGAAAGAGGTGTAAATTACATACCTCTGCTCCACCAAGATGCCAATAACTATGTCAACTTTTGTATTGATGTTGTAGTCAGATTCCTGGCTTATGTTACATCCAAATCATATGCATGAACCATTAGACTGTCAAATGATTTTCAAGTACATAAGATGGAAGTATCTAAGCAAAGCTTGTCTATTTATTGGGATCTATTTGCTAGGGGAAAGGAAGATGTCAACAGAAATTCATTGTGTGCATGCACTAGAGTAGAAATGAGTGAACAGGAGGCATGTGGTGGGGCAGGAGTTATACCTCATCAAAAACACACCCCTCATTCCCTCCCTCAGCCTGCTTTGAGCTTGAGGTCAGGCAGCAAGTATGACGAATGTTGTGATGGTATGGTGTAGGTGGTGAACCAGTGAAAAACTAACCTGCTTATTCAGCATGAAAACAATCCACTCATGTGCACCTGGGGTCCTTGCCCGGCAGGCTCTGAGATATGACTTTTCGAAATGTGTTTTCTCCATAGTTTTGAAAACAAGTGTAATTGAAAATGTACCAGCAAGTGCTACTCTGGATCTGCATTGATCACTGCTCTGACATCATGCCAGGCAGCATTGATTGCTGTTTTGATCCCTCTACATCTCTTTGGAAGGCAGAGGAAGATTGAAGCAGGCTTTAAAATATGTATGTTATCAATGCCCAATCAACAACAAGTAGAAAAAATGGACACAAGAGGTCTGATTACAGATCAAAAAGGAGATATTGAAAGGGAAAAAAACATACTAAGTTTATGGACGTACAATTTGACAGAAACTAGATGGATGCTGCTGGTGTGGAAAGTCAAGGAGTGAATGAGACATGGATGGAACAGCAGGCTCAGCCAGCCTTTGAGTGTCACCATTCCTATGCCTCATAGGCATTGCATAATCCTTCTAGTCTACATGAAGAAAATGTGAACTTGACATTCCAATTATGAACTGAAAACATGGCAATGAAACATGTCATCCAAACTGCATCTCACTGTCTATTACTTCAGTCTGTTTATATGAGGAATAGATACAGTAGTTTAATTTTCTGATGATATTGATTAATTTTGTCTCAAATGGACATGACACAACTACATATCTTATTATTCCCACTTCAAATGCAACTTGTGTACAACTGTTTAACTGTTTAACAAGGTGGCTCACACCTCACCAATATGTCATAGGATGGAAAATTACATCATGTCTTCCCACCCTCACAAACAAAATTTTGCCTCTAGTGTAACTGATTGGACTGAATTTCAACTGAACTGACTGATATATCCATGATGATTTGTCTGACTTCACTGTACTGACAGACAAATTTATTGACTAATAGTCATGTAATGATGTCAGTTGATGTCAGTAAAATCATAAAAAATATTGATTTGCTACTCAGTACCGCTAGTACCAACCCAATTCTCGAACATGTAATATTCCATAGTATGCACATCAACCAATGTAGTACCTACAATATTTATCAGCTTCTAGCACCTCCTTGAAGTTTTAGTCTCAATCAATCAAGGTCATTTTTTACTGTTGTGGCCAAACATCTGTAATACTTTAGACAGTGAATGAATAAAAGTTAGATAGCAAAGAAACATAGGTTAACAAGACATATGTACTATCATGTGTTATGTCATCTAGAGCTGAAATCATGTGTTTAAACAAGGAATAAGCAACGTGCAGCAGACAACGTACTCTAAACAAGAACCCAAGCTAGATGTGTGACAAATAAGTCAGTCACTGTAACTCATGGACTACTAGGGGAATTTACACGTACATCCTCGGGGGTCAGGCGGCCCATAGCCTATCACAAACACCCCCAATCTTCAGTGACAGAACCATAGTGAAAGAGAAGACACGTACCGACTCGTCTGTAGATAGTGTTGCATTTACCATGGCAGATTTCTTCTCTTGGAGCTAGAGCGGTATCTTGTTATGCTACACGAATTTATAAATGGAGTCCCTTACTTGAATGATACGACTTTCTATGCTGTCTTCTATAACAATCTTGATGGCATGGACAGGTCGGTGCTGCCCAAGACGATGGATGCGGTCCATGGCTTCTGCGGGACGATGAGCACGCAAGCACATCTGTCTCACGAAAAGGTTGGGCATCCTTACGGTATTCAACAGCAGGATTCCACCAGCTGTCCATGAGATAAACCCGTGAGGCCTCTGTTAAGTTGAGTGCGACACCGCCTGCTTTCAGAGACACCAAGAAAACTGTGACATGAACATTGGTCACTGAAGATCGAGTCTGAGCAACGCGGTTCAACAAGCAAATGAAACATTCTGGCGTACTGAAGTGCTGGATGGTAGCATCACGGGCCTGAGGCGACATGGTTCCCTCGAGCCGGCAGATCTGGAAAACATGATTAAAAACCGTAAACATGGACCCTGATGGTACAGACCTGGAATCCGGCTTTCTGTAACCTGAATGCAATCAAATCCAAAAAATTGACAAATTGGCTGAACACGATACTCTTCGTGGTGGCATTTTGTGTGCGGAGATTGGACAACTCCTCGACAAGAGCCTCAATTTTCGAAGACGAACGCCAAGTATCTAGGTTGAGTCGTCCGATGATCCCCTGCCTTGCAGTCGGCAGATTTGATTCTAATTCAATCGCGGGCCCTTCTAGGTCAATAGTCAAGGGGAGGTGGCAAACAGGGCATTCAGGCTAAAAGGGATCAGATGTCATTTAGACAGCGTAGAAGCGGACCAATCAAGGCGTACATTGATGTCCCCAACTGTACTCAAGTATTGCCTCATACATTCGCGGTCAAAGATATGGTGGCACTTGGCTTTAATGGCATCCTCGGCAATGTCGTTGCAGAGCCTGCAGACGGTGGCTTCCCCGAGTTCGTCGCTGCCAAGGAATGTGTTTCCGTTGCTCTTGCTACGGAGAACCAGGTCGGGGTGGCATGCCATTTGACGCATGCGGGTGAGTCTAGAAGGCATGTTACAACTCAGAGAGTGAAGGCGGGCGATTATATACTCACAAGCTGAAGATGTTCGAATAATCTGCTCGCGGCGTAAGGGAACCGGATAAGAGAGGGGAATGAGTAACTCACTGTTCAGAACAGTACCCGAATCGACGTATGTACTGAACTCGCGCTTGGCGTCCGAAAACAGTGAGAGATACAGCTCTTTCTCTTCCGGGCTGAAGTAATCCCTCCGAACGATCACTGTTCTCGGAGGAAGCCCAAGATCATCCGCGCGTTGTATCTGGGAGACAGCATATCAGCATTCATGTACACAGCGTGACGCAAACATACCTTAGTTCGTCTGAGCATCATACGATCCAGGAGGACCCTCAACTTCTTGAAAGCCGTCTTACCAGGCCCCTCCATGCCATTTTTCTGGATAGGGGTCAAAATCTCGTTGTTCCAGAAACAGGTCTGTTGAATACTGAATTAGAGGACACGATCGTTATGAAGAAAACAATATCTCACATGCTGCATGGGACTGTGACCACATTCTGGAAAGCAATTCAGTTTCATATCAGTCAAAGCAGTGAAGGGAGGAGTCTACCATCACAATTCCTTTTATTCGAAAACTTCCAGTGGAGAGATTTACAGTCGCACCGCTTGCCTGCGAGAAAGTGTGACAAATTGATAGAGATCGTAAAGAGACAGCTTACAGAAATAGTGAGCAAAAGGGTCCCCTCCCAAGAAACGAATCATGCTGTAAAGCTCTCCAACACGATTTTGCAGCGGCGTTCCCGATAAACACCACTTGTAGTTGCTATTTAATTCAAAGCAGGCTTTCGCAGTGTTTGTAGCGCGTTCCTTGATGTTATGGGCTTCATCCAACTGCACGTGCATGAACGCGGGGGAAGTCAGTGCCTCGCGAAAGCGAACACATATGACACCTACGACGATCCGGTTCCACCGAATTTGATGAAGAGGCGAGGCCTCTTTGACGATGTGCCCTTGGCGCTTGAAGCCACTTTCTTGCTTTCTGTAGCAACTCTCTACTACAGCGTAACTGGTCAAGACCTGACCGAAGTCAGTGTTGGCTAAAGATAGGACCTGTAAAAACGACATACAACATCGAATTGCTCAAGTGCCTTGGGATTAATAATGCGGGAAGCACCGTGCCAAACGAGAACATTCATACCCTCCGTGTGGGCGGTGATCTCGTTGCGCCATTGCATGATTGCAACGGTTGGTCTGAGTGGTCACTATTATCGAATGTTACGAACACACGCACAAGGATACTCACGCAACAACAAGATTTGGCCTCTTCAAGTCGGACACGAAGAGGGAAATCATCTGAATAGTCTTTCCCATGCTGTGCGAAACAAGATTTAAAACATTCTTGGCGACGCAAATTTGTATTCTTACCCCATTTCGTCCTTGGACGTCAAAAGTTTGAGCAACTTAAAGGACGACGACGTGGTAAACGCTTACAGCTAACAAGCCGCCGTGCCAAACACCCTTTTCTTGTTTTCGCATCCACCAAAGAGACTCCTGCTGGAATGGCAAGAGCGCGACTTTCAATCCAGCGGGCTGTTCGGCCTTCTCTGGAACGATGACAGGGACCTGTTTTTCAAGATCGCCCCACAAATCCACGAGTTCTGAGTGGTGCTTCTGCAACAACAGGCTGGTTTTTTCTGCCTAAAATATACGGTGAGTGGACTGCCTCTAGTAATAAGACCTCGAACTTACCCAAGTTAACCTGCGGCCAAGCTTGTTGGCTAACAGACGTTCTTCTCGCTTCATTGCAGACCGCTCCCTCCGAGCAATACGGCGTTGTTCCGCTCTTTCCGCCCAAGTAAGCTCTGTGGGAGGAATGACCTTGTTCTTCTTAGGTTCTGCCTTCGGCTTCCCTTTGCTTTCCGACAATGAATCTTCATCAGAGCTTTCTACCGTGGACTCGTCATCAGATTCGGCAAAGTCTTCGTAAATATCTTCATCGTTTTCCGTAGTAAGCTTCCTACCGCCGCCGCCCCTAGTAGCGCGGCTCGCGTTTCTCGTCCTAGAAGACGATGGGCCGGCACCCGACCTTTGTTGAGCTTCATGACGGGCAGTCTTGCGGGATGCTTCGATGGCCTTCGAAACCATGAGGGCTTCTTCTCCATCAGAGTCGCCATATTCGGAACCACTCTCATCGGATTCCTCAGTCAATTCACTATTTTGCTGATCGTCTTCAGACTGGAACTCCTCTTCAACAGGCTCAGGCGTCTCGATCGCCCTGCCTTTGCCTTTGCCTTTGCCTTTGCCCTGACGCTTGGGCACGGGAGTGGGCTCGGTCTAGACGAGTGTGGTCGACTTAGTCACATTTTTGCACAAACAGTTCGAGTACTCTCACCTTTGTCTTTGAGGCCACCGCGCGTGGAACCCCTGCAACCACAGCATCTGCAATGAGCCTTCGTTTAGGCAAGACGTTGACGTCTGCGTCATCTTCCGCAGCGCGTTTTCGTGCACCTCTTGTAACGATTGTGGTGCCAGCAACCGTTTTCTTCGCTGGAGCCAGGTCTGGTTCAGACGTATCAGGGGTTTCAGGTTCGACGGAGTTCGTAAGGCTAAGAGGGGTGACCGCGGTGCTCGCAGTCGTCGAAGTCGCCGGTGTGCGCGAATTCCGAGTACGACTTTTTGTCTGCGCCATGGTAAGTACTGCGCAGAGGGAAAAAGACAAAGAACGTCGGGAGAAGAAAACTGACAGCTTAGACGCGTTCGAGTCCAGCGGCACCTTGGTAATTAGTGGCGCCAGAACTCTTGTACTAATTTGGCAGGATCACGTGCTCTACGCCACAAGCGCGATCAGGTCTGAAGTTTCAACGTTGAACTTTGAAGCAAGAGCTCGACGGAAGAAACGAGTGAACGCCGCGGGTCAATGTTGTACAATACATCTTCACAGACCAGAAGCAATGGTAGTATCCGCGTGGCAAGCATACAATTAACTCAATAGTTCTTGGAACTTGCGTAAGGCCTTGTGGCAGATCCGACTGTGCTACTAGTTTCACGAGCTACATACTACACAAAGCACAACCCGGAGTGGTCACACGACAAATCACCCAGAGGCTGGATCGGCCAATACACGACGACTTACCTTCCGCTGTTGAGAAATCAGCAGGTGTCTTTCGAGGTATAAATACAGGTGCTCCTACCGTTAGCTTTTGCTACATCACCAGGTGACCAGCACGACGTGGCGATAACCTCAGTGTGAGCATGTAGAAGGACTGTCTGATCAAGTAGACAAGATTCAATCTCGCCCCTAGATCCATACCGGACGTGCATGATTTTGATTGGCAGGCTGGAGTTTGACATCGAAGAAACGTCACAAGTTCGTGATGGAACCTTGCTCCTTTCTTTTGCCCTCGACCTGCCGGTGCCTGGTAGATAAGAAGTGGGCTTTTCTATACTTGCCACGTCAGGCGCTGGGCTATCAAGACTTGAGGGTGGAAGCCCCGATCAGGCCTCAGGGTTTATCGATCATCACCGGATATACAGTCCGCCGCTGCTCAAACGCCCTCAACCCTCCTCCATAATTTATGGCCCGATGATCCTTCCGTGGAGAGGTCAAAACGAAAATCACCAGCAGAATTCTTCATTCAGGCTTGAAGCGTTGGGTGATGTCAGTGGGTAGAGATCTCTTGCAAGCTCAGACATGTGTTCAAAACCTTCAGCCGGTTTCGAGGTATTTGACGAGATTTCCATGGAAAAAAAGGCATGCATTCGACAAGTAAGGTGGGAGAAGGATGTATAGTATAACCTTAAAGATCCTATTGGAGGACACAATGTATAGGAGGCTATTGTCTGTCATCTTATGCGTCAAGAAGCTGGGTGGAACTCCAATTGGTCTCCTGAGAAGTATATGCGGGTCCTCCTGGCGACGCGAGAAGTGTGTCGTTCGCGAATATGTCGTTAGGGCTAAGCTGTGCCTTGATACTGGGATCAGATTGACTGCTTGCCCTATCCTGGGAGTTCGAAGAGATTTGTGATGTCCGTGAAGTATCCCGAAGATGTGACGTGAACGGCAGAGGTGGTGGGGGAGGAAAAACATGATCTCGCTTCATGGGATCCGAGTATTCGGGTACGTGGGCATTTGGCTGTTGCAGAGGAACAAATACCGAAGGCGGGACGCCATAGACGCCATGAACGCCCGGATTTACGGAGTGACAGGAAGGCTGCAATGGATACGAAAACGAGCGACCGAGTGGCACACAGACAACGTTGGATCGGCCTGAAGTGGCCGAACTATCAGAGGATAGTGGTGTTGTCTGACCAAACTGGCGAAGCGTCGATCCGCCTCCAACAGCCTGAATGGTTGCTGTTTGAGACTCGCCGTGTGAACATACTAAAGGGATTGGACCAAGAGAGGGAATCTCGCGAGGTGAATGATGATGTTGTGAAGTTGAGATGTTGATAATATCTGGAGGGTTCGCTGCAAGGATCGTATTCAAATTCAATACTTCGAACCGTTTCAGAACTGTTGTCACGAACCCGAACCCGAACCTTGGATTCCGCCTCCCGCTCTGGAGTGGGTTTCTACGTGGGTAGGTTGCCGCCGTGATTCTTGAAAGTGTCCAGATTCTGGCCTAGATCTCTCCTGGTTCATGGAACCTGATGTTCGGAGTGTCCCAGAAGGGTGAGAAGTAAGAACATCAGCCATGGTCTGCTGGTTCTCGACTGAGGATGTGAGGACATTTAGAGTGCTAGATGATAATGGGCTATCATGTGCGAGGACGTCTGTATCATACAAATGCTCAGACTTAGAGTGTGTGAGAGCTTTGATGTCATCACTGTCCTCGGCCACACTGACGAGAGATCGAATGTCACCCTTTGCTTGCCTGAGAGCGCTAGAATTTTCTGGAGGTCTGGAACTACCATTGTTACGGAATTGTCAGACGGATGTCGAACTTAATGCGCGTACCTTGGCAATGGAAGGGGTAGAAGGGACCCCTGCCCATTTTGCTTGGTGGTGGCTTTAATGTGATGATTGACCGCAGGTGGGGAGCTGCTTTTGTTTTTGCGGCTTGAAAAAGGTTCATACGACGTTCTTGGGAACTGGCCGTCTGGGTAACGAGAAGACATCACTGAATGAGGGTGAGAATCGGAGGGGAAAAGGGGTGGTGTATTGTTTTGGATAACAGCTCCGTTCTGTGAGACACTTGAAGGTGACATCAGTGGTGACATCAAGGACGGCTGATTGGGCCGTCGGAATCCGGTTGGAAAAGAGGTCGTCGGTAATGGATCAGATCGGAAATCGATGATGAGGGGCGAGCTTGCAACGTCTCGAAGGATGGTTCTGCTCGTGCCTACAGAAATCGAGACGTCGTCAGGGAAAGCGCACGTTGATGCTCTAGTATTGGGAGCACAAGTGGTGGATGCATTCGATAACGGCGGAGGAGAATGTGGCGGCGGAAGGGATGGAGAGGACACCACTCCTGATACTACTTGGGATAAAGTTTCACGGGGTAACGCAAGAGATCTTCCAGTGGCGGCACTTGTCGCCGGGAGATCATCAAACGCTGGTGGAGAAGGTTGCTCGTCGACGAGCGAGTACAAGGGAACCTCGTCTTGATAACCATCTGTCAATTCACCGTCGCAAGCGACGGCTACAGGTGGCCGGACTACCACTAGTGCTGGCGTAAAATTAGCCGCGACCTCGATAGCCAGCTGTTTCTCCAATGATAAAGGCAAGGACAACGCGGCACCTGTGACAGCAGGTGGTGGGCCACGGCTCCAATCAATCTCTCCTTGTAATTTCGAGCCTTCACGATTGCTGTAGGACTGCTCCGCAATCGAGGCTGTTTGGGATCGATGAAGCACAGGGAGCGGGTGTCGATTTTCAGGCTGATTTTGCAGTAAGGAAAGATCTGATGGGGGTGAAGCAACCGGGTACGGAGGATGGGTCGCAAGCAAGTGGTTTGTGATTTGTGGCCTCGGAAGTGGACGACGCGTCACACCTTGTTCAGGGTTGGTGGAGCCTCGCGAAGGGAGCTCATGCATACTAGCGACGCTGCTATGGTACAAATCAAACGGACTGAACGGCTGCGGAGCTTCTGAACCACGAGGTACACCGGATGAAGATTGACAAGCTTGACCCCTGGCATTTACAGGTGGAGTTGAACAGGGCGCAGGAGTGATCGGTGGTAACATAGGGAGGCCGCTAGAAGGCAGAGTCGAAGGCCTGTTGCTTGTCGCGCTCGCATAGAGGCGTTGAGCAAAGGACAGTGCACGATCAGGGGATCCGGGGTCACCAAGCTCGGAAGGCATGATGAATAACTGATGGGGTCTTCCCCCTCTCTCCGAGTCCTGTTGTCTCCTTTCGACGGTATGGTATAAGGCGCGGTCACGAGTTTCTCCACTCCGGACAGCGCTTGCATAAGCTTGGGCAGGCGTTACCACTCTGGTCTTGCTGGGGTTGAGTGGGCGACCGCTTGCAATCCGATTATCTGTAGACCAGATTGACTTATAGTCATCGGCAAGGTCACTGAATCATCCAAGGTGGTAAGCGCTCGAATCTCCTAGGCGGTCGAGAATACCTCACGCAGTGTTACCACGCCCAGACCCCGGCTGCCAGCCTTTATACTGCAGGCTGGAATGAGAGCTCCTGCTATCGTCGTAATTCATTTGCGCCTTACGGTAGGGCAATCGAAGTCGGTACGTTGCGAGTGAGAAATGGCAACAACAGGCACCGTGGACGTTCTCGTGGGCTGCGCTTCTCTAGGAATAGACATTGTCCCTGCCTAAGGTTTAAGGGTCATTGCATCATCGTACGCTGTTCAGGGTCAAGCTCTTGCACTGCGATTGTATTCACTTGGTAAGTAGGATCACTGGAAAACAGAGAGCGACTCGTGCCCGTCTCAGAAATTTCAGGGCCGTCCGTCGAAGACAGGATAGGTAACTGGAACAAGTCCAAACATGGCACCTTATCCGGGTCCGGTAAGCCAGACACATTCGAAGCTACATGTATGTACAAGTTACTATTCTACAAATCCAATCGAAGATGAAAACGGAGAACTTCAAGGGCCACTTTGGGCACACTGAATTCCCAACCACCATCAAAAGAAACCGCCATCATCATAGCCTGCCAAGCAAAGGTCAGAAAACGAGCAGAGCACGAGGTCGGTACAAACCCTGGTCAAAACCCTGGTCATAACCCTGATCATAGCCTATTTCTTGTTCCCTCTCGTTATGGTCTTCGAAGGCATCCATCAGAAGCGCACCGCCAACCAGGCCGGCACCACCTACGTTCCAAAAGCAGATTAGCCTTGATAATGTCGGCGTACTATCCCCACGTACCTGCCAAAACTGCTGTTCCCAAACCAGACCCTCCTTTCTTCTGCTTGCGTTGTTCCTCGTAAACGACTGTTTGTGTCGGATAGGAACCTAACAGAGTACGCAATTTACATATTTGTGCACGTGGAGATTTTCAAAACTCAGCATACCTCGGTTAGGTTGCTGATAACCTTGAGGGACATAGGACGGGCCGCCGGCGTATTGACCCGGAGGGTAATAGCCCTGGGGAGCACCGCCATAAGAGGGCTGATAACCTCCATACCCCGGTGGCGGATATGGGGACGTCGAGCGATCGGAGGGAGGAGGACCGGGCGGGGGTACAAAGAGGTCGCGGGGGTGTTGCCAACTTGAGCGCGGGGGTTGCTCGCGCGTGTTCACGTAGAACCTGGACGAGATGATGATGCTTGGCCAATCGTATCAACAGGTGACGCACCATTGCCTGTAGCTGAAGGAAGATGATCAGCGTCAATCGGTGGTCAGGAAGGGGAAGATACGGACTCGACGTTATATTGCTGGATCCAGCCATGTGGAAGGTCTCTCGTATCTGGGTTGGGAGGATAGCTAGCCATGGTGCTGGCGGTAAAGGAAACGGACTGGTTTGTGAGAGAGATGGATGGAGATGGATTTTATATCGGGTCTCGGTCAGCACCGCAAGCAGTGCCGCATCACGTTTTTTGTGTGGACACTGCTTTGCTGTCGTTTACGCAGCATTAACACATGTACAACTGCGGCCCGGCAAAGGCCCATTGAATGATTTACAAGGTAATCGCAGAGCAAATGGCCATCATGTGCACAGGATGTGTATTGTAAAGGAATATACCGACAAAAACATGTATAGTATCAGCGAACCTGGAAAGAGAACAAGCGAACCAACAACAATGAATGGCATGTGGTGTGATGACACAATAAGCACAAGTTTACTCTCGGCTGCTTACTTCCTCTTGTCAGCCTTTTTCGCCTTCTTGGCGGGCGGAGGGGCCGGCTCTTCTTCAGCAGACTCTTCCTCCGAGCTTCCGTCATCTGATGCCTTGACAGCTTCCTTCTCATCCACAGAGGACACGTCATCAGAAGCCCCATCCGACTGGTCATTATCTGATGAGGTGACGGTCTGCGCCGATTTGGGTGCAACTTTCATTGCTTTCTATTGTCCCTGTTTAGCGCATGTTTGTAGGTAAGACTAAGCAACTTACTGAGACACTCTTCTTTTCGATCTTCGTAGCGAGCTCGACCTCTCTTCTCGGTACCTTAGAACTTAAAGAAGTACCTTCTGATGGCAAATGGTTCGCGTGCAACGCATTGTATCGGGCCAGCTCCTCTTCGTGAGTTTGCTTGGCAGCAGTTACTCTATCAAAGTACGGCTAATCATAGATAGATGAGGGTCCGCAAAACAAAAGGGAGCTCTTCAACGATTACCTGTTTCTTATCTGGAGTGAGATTACCCCACTGTTTTGAAATGAGGCCCATAAGGTCCCTGTACTGGATGGTCGGGTTCGCTTCGCGAACAACATTTCGAATTTCGTTCTGGAAGAGAATGTACGCCGACGGAGGGGCTTTAGGAGCATTGGGATCCTTGATCTTTTTCTCTCGCTTTCTTCGTTTACCGACCTCCTCACCACTCAAGGCTGAGGCCTTGCGTTTCCTCGATGCAGCCGGAATCGTGTCGATGGCGGCCTGCAAGGCTTCGACAACCTCTGGATCATCAAGGGGAGCTTTCGCAGCAACCCTGGCAAGCGCATCCGCAAAATTTCCAAACTGGCGCATTGCATCGGCTGCGGTGGTTAATTTGGTGATAAACTACAGATGGAATGGGGCTTCAGATAAGGTGAGCTCGCCAACGACGCACAGACTAACCTCAGTCCTTGTTGTGTCCATATCAGTGGACTGTTCCTTGGGTGTTTTGGGGCCCATGACGAGATGTAAGCGCCGATACGCGTTTAGAGTAGACTAGGAGGGAGGGATAAGCAAAGACTTGGTAGTGCGAAAATCAACTAGTGTTGTTGATTGCTGCAATTATAAGCTTTTGTTTGTTGATGCCTATTAGGTTCGTATATTGAAACCCAACTAACCATCAGGTAAGCATAAGGTGCTATCCACACAAGTCGAAGTGGCCTACACGACCAAGGCGATGATAATATATGACCATTGTATCTGTCATATGAAAGTCTGTGAGGACCTAGGGGAGGCAATGATGTGAGGTCAGGACCTACTGTTTATCGACCGCGCACCAAGTAGAAAACAGGTTTTGTCGAGGTGTGCACGCATAGAATGATGGATAATTGGGTGCTCGCGTGGCTAGTCGCAGCCACTGGGGGCATGGGACGTTGGCAACGTTGACATGCTTGACATGTAGACCATGGATGATTGCTTCAGAAACGCTCCTGCGCACCGCTTCCAGTATAAACTGCAACCCGTGCCGCTGTGCCGTTGAGGGAATTTAAACATCGCTTTAAGCGGAGACGGAAACGATGGCAACACTAATTGCTCCCTGAACTGGTCAGTGCGTTTCAATCCTCAGCACCATCACAGAGACAGAACACGCAGGCGGTTTGAGCGTGGCGATCTTTTGAACGCCCTGCGAAAGGTGAAAAGGCTTGTATACCGTCTGCGTTTCTTCTCTTCTTTTCCGCGTCTCGTCTGCACAGAAATAAGCCGTTTAGTGTTGCCCAAAAACGCTTGAGAACCAAGGGACCGCAGAAAAAAAAAAGAGAAATCTGTCCAGATGGATAGTATGTACCCGAATGTGCCAAGTCAATGGCCGCAGAATGTCCCCGACTCCCAGCACGTCCATGTCGACGGCGCACCGCCCTCAAACGATGACTGGAAAGACCGCTCAGCGCCCAACCCCAGCGCGGGTAGCTCAGCTGCTGCGCAGTCAAGCTTGGATCTGAGCGACTTTGGGCTGGCCGATATTCCGGGTAAGCATCTCTCCAGGCGCCCATCAACGAACTTGCTTCCAACAAAACAGTTGACGTTCATCCAACAGGGTCATCCACCTCCACCTCGGTATCCCCGCCACCCCAATCTTACTATGCCCATCCATATCAAAGCTTTTACATCACCACCGTTCCTGCCCCGTATAATGCCATGACATACGGGTCTATGGCCTGGCCGAATTCCTCAGCACCCCTGCCCCTCTCCAGCTATTCGACACTGAATGGGGCAACCACGTCATCATTGACGCAGTCCTCGACCACGCAACAGCAGATAGCGTCGTCCCCTCCCCCAACACCTCAACCTCAACTAATGATCGAGTGAGTGCATTCGATTTTTTGGTTTACCGTGATTGATGCCTATCTTATAGCCCCGCTTTGACGACGATCAGTGACTCCGAGGCTAGTCGGTCATATTCTCAGCCCACAAACCAGGTCGCGCCATCGATGCAACAATCTCAGTCACGACAACAACAATCTCAATATCAATATCAGCAACCTACATTATCGATTAATCCTTCTTATGTTCTCCCATCGCATTTTTATTCACATTCCCCCCAGCATCAACCACAATCACAATCACAACCTGCCACGCTCTCGCCTCATGTCCTTCATTCCCCCTCTACTTCCGTGACAGGTGCACTGTCTTCTTTTTACTCTCCATCCACGTCATCTGCCTCGACCACCACCCCTGCGGTCTTGATCAGCCCACAGGCTAGAAAGGACAAGTTCTCGGTTGATGTTAGACCGCTTCTCCAACCTCATTCGTTTACTGGAGCTGGCGCTGTCAGCTCACTTGTTTCGCATATTGACGACTTTGGCTCTCAAGACGTGGATCCGACTATCCGACTGGAGATATTGACGAAAATCAGAGACAACGCTGGTAATCATTATTTCCGAGCTTGGCTGGAGAATGTCGTTGCGATGGACATCACTCGCGAATGGCTGAAAGCCGGTCTTATGGCTAAGAGCGATAGTCTTCTAGTTGAAACTATAATGCCATTGCTCCATGTCAGTGTGGTTCGAATTGCTGGTACAAGAGATGAGTCTGATAAACCCTCTAGATCGTGGACAGGCTTCCCATGACAATTGATGCCCTCAAAGCGTCAAAGCTAGGCAAGATCATTGTCAAATTAGTCAAGGAACCACCAGCACCAGGTGAGCGCCGTTTCAGCGTAATTCACTTCACTCCTGTGCCCAATGGAGATATACATACGTCTGCCCCTGCATTGAAAAGTGCATTGTCGTATCATAATCTAAGCGAAAACCCTCATGTATCTAACAAATGTTTGTTTGTCATTGTTTTGCCGCAGCGATCAAGGATATGGCGTCGAATTTAGAGCGGAAGTGGCGTTTCTTGGTTGAAACTGCCACGAAACAGGTGGAGGGCAATCCCACAGAGGGTAGGTCACGTCAGTTCGTTCTGCGAACCGAAGAGCGCTTACTTTCAATTTAGATACGAAACTAAAGAAACGGAAGCTGAGCGAACCACCAGCTGCCAAAGCACCGCCACCTGCAAAGAAGGTTGCCGTTACGCCTACAGCATCATCCTCAAAGGTGACTGTGAAGAAGGAGACGAAGCCCGTGTCGCTGCCCGTTAAAGACTCGCGATCGGATTCTTCGTTCTTCTCGGCACCGAAACCTAAACCGAAATTGCCGAGCTTCAAGAAGGCCCCTGCGACTGTCAAGAAAGAGCCCGACACGAATGTCGCACAACCATCATCGATCGATCCGTTTCAAGAAGCGCTCAAGTCCATGGGTAAAGGAAGGAAAGTATCTCCGGCAGTGTCCACTCCCCCACCAGTACCGGCAGCGAGCACGCCTCCCGCGAGCTATATTGGTAAGACGAAGCGAAAGTCGGTCTCGTGGGCCCCAGAAGGGCAACTGGAGTCAATCCGGCTGATCGAACGTGCGGTCTACGACGACGATCCAGTAGATGTCAGCCCTTTGCTCTATTTTCACGTGTACTGTACATTGATGTCGCGTGTCCTGGGCCCATCCGATAGGGTATACATACTGCGCACAGTCTTCGCGATCTTGATCGTGGAGAGGGGGCGGCGTTGCATGCACACTTGTTTGAAGAACTGATTGACTGGACGGATCCAATAAGTGAGTGGGATCATAACAGAACCTAATCGATCGCTGAACTCTCCTTGTAGCCATCGATATCCCTATACATATTGATTTATTGCAACGCGGCCTGCAAAGCATGGACAAGATTGCTCAAGAGGAGCGCGAGCAGACCGCATTGGGTGCGCTGTACATGAACGCTGCGCAGATACCAGACAGTCCAGCTGAACCTGCTACGACGATTCCGGAGGAGGACGTGGACACAGACGTCAAGATGATGACGGTGGGACCGGAGTGCGACATGGTCTTTTGGAGCGGGATTGGCCAGTCGCCGCAAGTGTCCGTTGCAGACTTGGTGAACCAGCTCGCGGCGGCTGGCGGCTCGGACTATCCGATGGACGGCGTCATGGCGGCGGCGAGTAGCGGTCTGCCTATGGGCTTTGACACGAACATACTGTCGTCCATACCACCGGAACAGATGCGACAGTTGATGCAGCAGGCGCAGGCGCTTCTCAATCCCGGGCAAGTGTCGGGTAGTGGCAATGGCAGTGCACAGCCCCTGACCGGGCTATCACCATTTGGTGGTGGTGGCGGTGCGAGCCAGGCGCCGGGTTGGAACGCCCTGGGCCAGTTTCAAGAGTTCGGAGCAGAGTTCGCTGCTGGGGACGAAGCCGACGCTCGGGCTCGATGGGCAGCTGCTGCTGACAAGGGGCGAGGACGCGGGTTACGTGGACGCGGTGGCCGTGGGAGAGGCGAGGACGGCTCGTATAGAAGTAGTAAACGAAGACCATGCAGTTTCTTTGCGGAAGGAAGGCGAGCATCGCATCATTTGTTTGAATGTGAGACATGGAAGAAAGCTGACGACTTCTCTCCTCCCTCTCTTCCCCCCCTTTTGCCCCGTCCAGATGCAGATATGGCGACCAATGTGACTTTAGCCACGAACCGATTTTTTAGCGTACTCGACGAACCATCGCTCCGTCGTTCCACGCGTTTGGGTTTCCTTCTTATTGGCATGCGGTACTGTTGATAATCATGATCATATATCGATCACTTGGAAGAGTATCATTGACTCTCAGTATCGTCATTCATATTGCGCACACCGTGGGTCTGTGACAGTGTCAGTTGTTCCCTTGTCAACCGACAGCCAAAATAGGCATCTAGGCAACATCTAGGTTATAAAATCGCGCGCCTATTTTATCGAGCGTCGGGTTGGTTGATCATGCTCTCGCAGCCTCAGCACGGCGCTTAGATCACCGCGAATGCGATTCGCAATATCCAGGAGAGCATTGTAGTGGTACAGAAAACTATAAATAACACATGGATGAACGCACCACCAGAATCCGAGCAACAACAGCAGGACGGTTCACGTCCTGCCAAGGGATAGAAAAGATATATGTAACAGGCAGATACGCGCGCCAAGGGAGGAGGTTGATTTGACAACCATGCACAGTCACAATATACTTCCGACGTCTCGATAGCAACACAAGATATTCCACAAAAATCCGCCAGATGCTAACCGTTCCGCTTTTGTTTGCGAGACTTTTTTGATTGTGGCTCAGCGTTGCCGATGGTCGGCGAGTGGGTATCGTTGGGTTTGCGTTTGAGGTTTGCCGCGGTCATCGTCGGAGTAGACGAGGTCAGTCCCGCCTGCGAAGGAGCGGGAGGCTGATTAGGTGCTGGGGGAGCGGGGCCGGAGGTGGGGAGCTTACTCTGCTTTGAGGGGATATCAGCAGAGGGCGGCGGCGGAATATTTTGAGGCGAATTGCCTGATGACATAGAATGTAGAGAAATAGCTGATGATGACGTGCCGGGATACAGTGCCGATGTGGGTGGGCCATAGCCCTGGAAAACCCCATGTCCACCACCGCCTGCCATCGGACCCATATATCCCCCGTTGACGGTTGGGTTGTGTGTTGTCTCTCGCAGTTTCTTTGCCAGTGCCGAGAGTGCATCTACGTGGAGAATTTTATCAGGCGACGTATTCATATGTATTCGGGAGTGGCGTAGCTACCCATCGGCCCCAGTTGCGTTTCGTTTGCGAATGCG